>JABUQX010089132.1:0-73243 GCA_015478945.1 Trachelipus rathkii | reverse complement strand
TCCCTGTGCGGTATCTCCTCAATGGATGTTCTAAGCTTGCCATCATTCGTACAAGGCTCCTTAAACCACTCTGATGCACTTGTGTTTGTGTATATACTTAATATATATATATATATATATATATATATATATATACTTATATTATATATATTATATATATTATATATTATATATATATATTATATATATATATATTAGTAGCCTCGTAGAAAAAGCACCAATCCATATCTTAAAAAACTACAACAGCTAACGGGAAAAAAAAGAATACATTGTTGGAATGCTGGAAAAATTTTAGTTAGGACTAAAAAAAGTTCTATCTAAAAAAAACTACAATAGCTACAGAAAAAGAAAATACATTTTGGATGAACAGAAAATTTTAGTTAAGGAAATGTAAAAAAAAATTATTGTTAATAATTATAGTATATGAGTGGAAGGCCTATTTAGACCTTTTATTGGATACTCGTTAAAATAAATAGAGTTTTTATTATAGTTTAAATTTTTTTTAACTAAAGACATACCCCAAGCTGGTATACCGCAACGATGGCAGGAGTCGGGTTCTCTCGGCCTTGCGGGAAACTACGGGGGTAGGACTATTTCCCCCCTACGGGAAGTGGTCTCCGGAACCCCCGCTCTTTGGTATATTGGGTCGCGGGGTGTTCCTCCGCCCCTCCCTACGGGTATGAGAAAAACGTCCCCCCTGTTGATTCCCCGTCGCTCGGCGCCCCCCTCATTGCCGTGGTAATACCTTTACAAATTTATTATATTTTAATATTAATTTATAATTTATATATAATATATAAATAATTATATATATATATATATAGATATATATACTATATTATATATACTCTGTCCCCCGCCGGCTCGAGCTCCCTAAAAAAATAGGATTTTTTTATTTATTTTTATTTTTTACATTTTCTAACTAAAATTTTACAGAGTTCCAAAAATGTATTCCTTTTCCCTGTAGCTATTGCAGTTTTTTTAGATAATTATTATTTATTTTTGTTTACATTTTCCCTCACTAAAATTTACAGATTCCAACAATTGTATCCTTTCCCTGTAGCTATTGTATTTTTTGAGATATTGATTGTGGCTCTTTAGAGGCTTGGCTATATATATATAAGTATTAATTTATTATATATATATATAAATTTATATATAAATATATATTCATATATATAATATATATTATAATATATAGATATATTATATAATATATTTATATATAATATTAATATATATATATATAGTATATATATTATGCAAAGTAGGGCGAGGCCTAATTAAAAAGTCTTGGATCTAGTATAGCGAATTAACGATACAACCAATTTTAACTAAACGTTGAAAAGGGAGTATAGAAAAATACACAAACTGACCTTCCTTTTGATATATTATTATAGCTTGTTCCCTTTAGTACGTAGGAAGAAACCATATGATGTAGGGCTGTACTCCAAAACTCTCTGTATCGCAAGAAATAAACACTTCTAGGGGCAGCTGCCCCCCTGCACCCCCTGCCACGCCTATATATTATATATAATAGTATTATTATATTAAAACTGAATATATATTATAATATTATTTATATATATTATAATATACATATATATAATTATATACATATATATATATATATATATTATAATATATAATATTATATATATATTATTAGAAATATATTTATTTAACATGGAAACTAAAAATAGGTTATACTCAGCAGTAAAAAATTAAAAATGAAAAACAATTTTTTTTAATATCCATAAATATTTGAAAAGAAATTTGTCATATTTTGGTTGGTTGTATTTAATGTTTGTAAAAATTCATGAGTAAGTAGGAATCGAATCCGGATTCGGATTCGATCCGGATTTCGGATTCGATTCGGATTTCAAGCTTTTTACATATGGATTCGGATTCCGGGATTCGTCGTTTTCAAGAAGTTGTGCGAACACACACGGATCGGATTCGGATTCGAATCCGAAGGTGCTGGATTCGGATATTTCCATTCGGATTTGAACATTTCCACACACACGGATTCGATTCGGATTCGAATCCAAAAAGTTGCCGGATTCGCCCCATCACTTGATATATACATATATAATATAAATATATAATATTAACTAATATATATATATAGTAATAGTTATACTAAAATATACTACTATAATTTTATAATATATATAATTATTATATATATTATTATATACTATAATAATATATATATAGATATATATATATATATATATATATTATAGATATTTAATGTATATATATAATTATATATATATATATATATATATATATATATAATATTATATATATTATATACTATATATATATATACCTATAATATACTAATATATATAATATATATATATATATAACTTAGATATATATATATATGATTCATATATATATAAAAAAAATCAATTATTTTTTTTCCTTTTTTTTGTAAACTTCTCTAATGATTCTATTTTAATACATTTAAAAATGACGATATTCGTTTTTAGTTATGACAGTTTAAATTTTCGATATTTTAAAATTAACAATGTAACAACTAAAGTATATTTTTTTATTTAAAGAACTTTGTATCTAGCCATTTAAAAATAAGACTAAATATGTGAATTTGAGCATCAAAATATTCATTATAACATAATTATTATTTTTTGAGTTAATAATCATTAAAAAATGTATTAAAAACTATAAAAAACGATAAAATAAAAAAATAAATGTTTTTCAACAATGTTTTTTTTTTCCTTTAAACCACTTCCTTTTTACAACCCTAGTAGTAACGACGACTTCGACAGCCAAATGTTCGCCGAATGGCGAATGCTGCTACTGACCGATTTTGTATTTGGCGTTTTTTCAAGCTTGAAGTGATAAGGATGAGTTTCTAATGTCGGCGAGACCGTTTTTGAGATCTGGAAGATCGTTTTCGGAGGTTTCGGATCTTCAGGTCGACAGGACATCCAAGTCATGTCGGTAGTTTATTTGGAAACCTACATTAACTTCCATAGATCTTGCCGTTTTATACGTCAAATTATGGGTTTCTGAAGTCGGTGAAATCGGTTTTGAGGACTGGAAGACCGTTTTCTGAGTATTTTTTTTTAACCTGAACTTATGTGTTTAACCCATCAAAAGGTGGTGTTTGGCACCTAGAAGGCCTAAATGATCCCTAGACTATTTCTGATAATTTCATTCGATTAATCGTGGTCTTTTACCCTCAGATTGATATTTAAATCGTCTTTCTACGTGCACTGGAAGGTTTATTACGTTAAAGAAGATTTAAGGAATAATATAATTAGAAATATTTAACATTCATTCGGTATAATCTGCAGGTGGTGATGTACTAAAATTGAGGATCAGCTATCAGCATTTCTACGACGTCACAGAGGGCCAATCGCAGGGCAGGAATTATTTCTCCCGCAATTTAGAGGACTTGGAGACATCTCAAACTTGCTACCCCTATAGTTGGTGGTGTCACCTATACGGAGCAGAGGTTTCGCACCACTACGCCCATTCTAGTTGGGTGCTGAGCCCCTAAACTTGATTTTGGCAGTAGCTAAACAGAAAATAAGCAGCCAACCGGACTCGGCTAAGGAATTTGTGTCAGAGAATGAAAGAGTATGAGTCGGATCATGATGAGGAGCATTGAGCCGGAGACGGAGCTGAATATGGCTACAAACATATAATAAGTCAAACGAGGTGTCCTTTTATATGTTTATGAACCCGTTAAACCCGATTTGGAGGGTTTCAGAACCCTCAGGGGATTCTGAGAGCTCCCCCGGTCCTCGAAGAAAAAAATAAAGAAGCATGGAATTCATAAGAGACGAAGACAGATGAAAGACGAATAAGAAGTTAGAGACTGAGAAGGCTCAAGATGCGGTGCAATGAGCCGGAGCTGGAGTCGAATCTTGAAAGAGACATATAACAGGACAAATGAGATGTCTTTCTATATGTTTATGAACTTGTAAAACTCAAAATTCATAGTTTCAAGTTCCTGCGGTTAACCTGAGCACCTCCGGGAGGGGGTCCAAGAAGAAAAAACGAGGAAATAGAAAAACACAGAGTGCATAACAGAGGAAGACGGAGGATAGATGACAAAGGATTATTTCAAAGGAATCAGAAAGAGTAAGGTCTCCACAGGAAATTGGAATCGACAAACCCCAAAACGTAGTTTCACCCTTAAAATGAAATTTTGACGGTTAATTCAGCTAATAATTTATAATTTCATAGATGAACACTATAACCGTATATTGAACAATATATATGAATCTTAGCACGAAAAGCTTATTAATTATACGGGCTCTTTCTTTATATCTCTCTAACTATCTGTCGTTCTACCTATCGTTCTTAATATGTTCTCTACATTAACGTAATCAGACCTAACCTGACTTAACATACTATTTTAGCACGTCTACTCTCTCTCTCTCTCTCTCTCTCTCTCTCTCTCTCTCTCTCTCTCTCTCTCTCTCTCTCTCTCTCTCTCTATCTATCTATCTATCTATCTGTCTCGGCACACTGTCTAACCTCAAATAACTAACTTTTCTTAACTTCTCTTAACAGATTATTTTCCCAAACACATCTATCATCACCTAATTCTGTGCACATGACTGGCTTTCTTACTGTGCACATGACTGTTTCGACTAACATGTTCAGGCGATCATTTCTATAAGTAACTCGTTTTCGTCTGTATGCTAGAATATTTATTTTTTCATATTTAATTTTCAAATCTCATTTCCTTTTGATTCACGTAAACTATTATATTTCTTTTACATGATGAAACATTTATATTTTGTTTGCGAAGTTTATATTATTTCATGTTTTATTTTGCATTTATATTTTGCTTAAAGTTTTTACTTTTTAAAACTTTTAGTTTACATTTATAGTTTAATTTTTGTAGTAACTCGTTTTACATATTATCTTAACACATACATATTAATGACAGTGTCTCTTTATTTATATACGAATTAGACATTCTAATTAATAATATCTGTTTTATACGAAACATGTTCACTCACCAAAGACTATATCACATCTAATCTTTCCAACAATTGTTCCCTTATTCATATGCGTCCTAATAAATGACGTCACTGTCTCACGAGGTTGTGATTGGTCCATTTCGTACAATCCCAGGTTAAGGATGAACATTAAACATCTGATAAGGAGATATTTCGTTACGTGTTGTAATCAGAAGAGATGGAGTTAAAGATAGATATACAAAGTCCCTGATATTACAGTTTATTACTGCGTGCCATAGCATGAAGACATACATACATACATACATACATACATACATACATACATACATACATACATACATACATACATATCATACATACATATAATTAAAATACATACATACATACAATACAACATACATACATACAACATACATAATACATAATACATACATACATACCATACATACATACATACATACTCAATACATACATACATAATACATACATACATACATACACAAATACTTACATGAATGCATAAATTACATATCATCACACATTCATATCATATATATGAATTACAATAACATAACATAAATACATTACTACTACATACATACATACATACATACACATATATTTAATATATATATAACTTAATATAATATATAGGTATATTAAATATATTAATATATTAAGAATATTATATTATTATATATATAATTATATGATTTGCAGGAGTGCTGAGAGAGTTATTTCTTTTCTCCTCAACTCACAAGTTGTAGTCACTAATTCTGTAGTCCCGGGGAAGAGGCCAATTCCGTAGTGGCCTGATGGTGGATGGTCTGCCTCTTGATAACAGAGAGAGTTCACCATCTTTCCGAATGTGAGCTCTGCCTCTATGTAGGCAGAAGAGCTCGGCCAACTGCAAGGAGGAGAGTATATTAGCTTCTTTGTAAGGTCGGATTAGCTGCCTTTTTTAGGCAGAAGGTGCCTGAGGTTGTGTTGTTCTTCCCCGACTAGCAGGTCTTTGTAGTTGCAGAGGGCTTTTAGTTATCTCTTCTGCTTGCTCTTCAGCTTCACTGGTCACTGAGTTGGTTCTCTTGATAATAAAACGCTTGATTCTGTTTTGAACTCGAATATTTTATTGAAAAAAAGCTTTCAAACTAAAATTTAACAACTTCGCACACCTAAAGCTAAAATTTAATACTTATATCAACTTTTGTTTATGTACTCTCGCTGCAACATGTGGGCGCACCCCCCCCCCCCCCCCCCACCCCCCCCCCTCGCAGCTTCCAACCTAGGGGGGGGCAGCTTAAAATTTATATAAACGCTTTTATATATTATATATATATATATATTATATATTATATATATATATTTATATATATATATATTTATTTTAATTAATTATGAATATATTATATATATATATATATATATAAGAATATATATATATTATAATATTAATTATATTATATATATATATTATATATATATATATATATATAATATATTATATATATATATATAATAGTAAGAAAGAAGACATAAAACTAAAAACATTTTAGAATAATTAAAATTGATTAAAAATTTAAAAAAATTATTATATTTAAAGAAAACAATAGAAAATATCAATACTACATACATGATGGAAATCACAATATATAAGCAGTTGCAAAATAATAAGATTAAAAAGTAACTCTCCTTGGGTTCAACGCAAAATTTATCAATACTGGTTGAATAAAATAATCCTAATTGTCAAACACAAATTTTCTGTGTACATTCATCATAGCCAGTTTTAACCTGTCGGCTTCCATAGTACTTCGCAGCCAAATGGTTTTGATCCTTAGCAGAGTACTGAAAGAGTTTTCTACTGTACTGGTGGTGCATAGCTGGCGATATGTATCATCAAGTCTTTTTCGTCAACGGAAAGAAGGGTTCAGTCTCCTTTAAGATTTGGGAGACAACAAGATCTTTTAGTTTCTTCACTACGTCAGTTTCTTGTCCCTCCAATTTGTAACATTAAACTTTTCTTAAACATATTTGAACTGTAAAAAAACTTAAAATAAAGCTGTCTTTTCTAACTCTCGATTGTTATGAGTAGGCATTTGGAAAGGGGTATGTGAGATGTGTTCAATGCATAAGTAAGTGTATTTTCATTGTAGAAAAACCGCAATCCAAAAAGAAGTTATAAAAATCCAGATACAAGTTATTAAGGATTCTTCTCCAGAACTCCGTGGGATTTGTCGCTGGATGGTTGCTGCGGTGCTGGGTTGCCTTACCAAAAAATCCGTTGGTATATTCAGATCAAGTCCCAGTTGCTCGGTGATTTCATAACTTCTTTTAACACTTCATCCGATGATTTTTTCTTCACCTTTCTCGTGGCTCCTAACCATTTCCACAATATGTTGAATGGGCTGCGAGGTTTTGCGATATCCAAGGTCTTAGATTGGAAAGCATTTACAACTGGCTCTTACATCGTAGGAGTACTTTGCGATCAATATCATAGCATGATGAATGACGACTTCATATCCGCTGAATGCAACTGAAAAAGCGCTTTTCTTGTGGCGGTAGTTCCAACAATGGAAAGGGTTTCTAAATGCTTGCATCATTCGTACAAAGTGCTGCTTAAACACTCTGATGCACTGTGTTGTTCAGCCATCTGTTCTGGCATAGGCTTGGGAGTTTGGCATTAATTTTTTCTCAAGACCGTTTCGCGAAAAAAAACGTAATAATGTTCTTTTAAAGTTCCCACAGTATTGCGGATTCCTGATATTGTGTTCAAATCATTTCCTACTGCATATGATGCGTCAGTAGACTGCGGGATAAATAAAGCCTGTTTATAGAGCATGGTCAATAATTGCTTGCGACACCTTCTTCTTTCAGACATCGTATAAACAGCCATTCGAAACCAATAGCCACGCATTTCTCGGGGACTCCAGCTCTTCGGTCGTGACAAAATCCTCAATGGCTTTCTCGCAATGGTTTTTGGGTCAAGCGCCTTCAGTTCTACAAAGCCAATAAATTCCTCTTTGACTTTATCGGACTCTTTGTCGAAAAACACTATGGAAATTGTTCCTTTCCAGAAATATGAGCGGTTTCATCTGCTAGGTAAGCTATACGTGCACGCTTCCTTACCTTATTAACGATTGCTTTCCTTATATGTTAGTTACACACATAGAGAAATGATCTCATTCGGAATCTGAACTGATTGGTATGACATTTTTCTTCCCTTTTCAAATGGACTTTTCAATGTACGATCTCCGGCATCTATTCGTAAGCCGCACAAATATTGCAAGGCTCGGCTGGTCCATGATGCCACACCCCGAGCCAGCTGCAGGCACTACAAGTCAATGATCACACATGGATAAAATTACTGAGGTAATATTTTTTTATTTTTCTTCTTGATTTTCTTAGAAGTCAGGTTCCTCTGGATGTCTACGGCACGTCCTGTAGGAACAATCTTGCAGCTTCAACAGCAGTTTTTATACCACTCTGTGTTTGTTATGTCCCTTACAAACCGCATGTACATCTTATATTTAGTTGAAATGTCTTATTGTAAAGAGGCCTAGGACCCCCTCTGAACAAATTTTTTAAGTGGAAATTAAAAATAACAGAAAACTTGCAAATGCTCCCTCTAGATGCCTGGTAGTATGATCAGCCAAGGTGATACGTCTCCAACCAGTTCATAATTGAATTTCCTCTTTTAAGTGGGTAGCATCTTCAAAAAATTATAGGTCTTAGGTGGATCCAACACTTTTCGGTCTTAGGTTTCTTTTTCTCAGTCGAAATCATAGATGAATGCCCAACGTATCTACAATGTCATTTTCGTGACTGTCATCTACTGAAACACTAGCTCCGAAATCTGGACCCATATCTTAACTCGTCGAGGTTGGCCTCGGTGTGGGTTTTCTCCATCAGCGATAATATGCGATAGTAGGAGGATTAAGTTCTTGTTTAGATCTTCGTCTGAATTTATTGTATGTTCTTCGTCACCGCACCATTGTTCGACATTTGTATCGAGTTCTTCCTGTTTCAAAATTTTTACTGAAACAATATATATATATTAATATATATATAATATTATATAATATATATAATATATATATACTATATATAAAATTATATATTAATATATATAACATATAATTATAAATAAGTATAATATATATATTGGCCCTTATAATATATATAATATATATATTATAATATTATATATATCATATATATATATATATTATATCATATATTATATTATTATATATATATATATATATATATATATATATTATATTATATATATATATATTTTATATAGGCCCTATATATATATATTTTCTATTTTATATATAATATATATATATATATATATAATATATATTATATATATATAATATATATTTATATTTAAGTTATTATATTATATTATACGGATATATTATACGGTTAAAATATTATATATATTATAGTTATTATATAATGTATTATATATATATTATATATATTATAATAATATATATATTAATATATATATATATATATTATACTATATATATTATATATATATATATATTTATTATAATTAACGGTATATGTATATATATATATAATATATATTATATTATAATTAATAATTTTATATTTATTATATATAATATATATATATATATATATATAATATATATATATATATATATATATTATATATTATATATATATATATAATATTATATATATATTATATATATTATATATATTAGATATATATATTTATTAATTAATATATAAATATATATATATATATATATATAAATAATATAATATAATATATATTATATATATATATATATTATATATCTATATATATATATATATTATATATATATATATATTATATCATCTATATATATTATATATATATAATATATATTATTTTATATATATATATTTTACTATATATATACTATATATATATATATATATTATATATATAGTATATAATATATTATAATTTTATATAATTTAATATATTATATATATTATATATTATATATATATATATTATATAATATATATAATATATATATTACTAATATATATATATAATATATATATATATATATATATATATAATATAAATAGAATATATATATATTATTATAATATATATTAATATATATAATATATATATATATATATATATATATATTTATATATATATATATATAATGTTATAATATATATAATATATATTAATATCAATTATATATATATATACTATTATATAATATATATTATATTATATATATATATCATATATATAGTATATATTATCATATATATATATATAGTATATATTATATCATATATATATATATATTAATATATATATATTAATGTTATAATATATATCAATAGTCTTATTGTAATATATTATATAATTATAATATATATATATATATATATATTATATATATATATAAATATATTATATATTATAATATAGGGCCATATATATATATAGAGGCCATAATATATATATATATATATATATAATTCTATATTACTAGATATTATAATATATATATAATATATATATATACTATATATATTATATATAAATATAATATATAATATATATATATATTATATATATATTAGAAAAAGCCCATGTATATATATTTATATATATATATATATATAATATATATATTTATATATTACTTATATATTATATTATATATATATATAAAATAAATATATAATAATATATATATAGATATTGTTGCAGAAATTTGAAAAGGTTAAAAGAAACTCGGTGTGTATTAATATAGTATTGTCCGTAGAAAGGGTAGCGTGATAAAGAAACTGAAACAAGGATATCTACACTAAATACAATCCCTCCTACTTCTATATGATGGAACCACCCGAGGATGTCATCACCTAATAAGATATGGGTTCCAGATTTTCTGGATCAGTTGATGATGGACAGTCATACGAAATAATGACAATTGTTAAGATACGTTGTGGCATATCATCTATTGTTTTCGACTGAGAAAATGGAAACCGTTACTGAAAGGAGTGGTTGGTTCTGCTACCGAAGACTATAATTTTTTGGAAGATGTTCCCACTTAAAGAGGAAATTCTAATATTGAATGGTTGGGCAGACAATTCACTTGGGCTGACAGAATCCAGGCACTTAGAGGGAGCATTGCAAGTGTGTATAGTTTCCACTCAAAAAATAGCAAGCAAGCTACTAACCTAATAAAGACATTTCAACTATATATAAAGATGTTCATGTCGGTTGATAAGGGAACAGTACAAACACAGAGTGGTTTATTTAAATATGTTTGAAGCTGCAAGATTTTCCTTACAGGATACGTGCTGGTAGACATCCATATTAACCAGCATTCAAGAAGAACATAGAAGAAAATAGAAAAAATATATCCTCAGTAATTTCAAGTGTGACATTTTCTTGTACGCCAAATTTACCGCTTCTACAAGCATGTTATGATGAGGGAGTGTTTGGCAAAGATTGTGAATAGATGCCTGAGATCAGTCATTGAAAGTCATTTTGAAAAGGGAAAATGTCAACCTCCTTATCAGTGAGATCATTTCTCTATGTGTTACTACTATAAAGGAAAGCATCGTAATAAGTAAAGGAAGGGCACGTATAGACTAAAACTTTACTAGCAGATGAAACGCTTATTTTCGGGAAAGGAACAATTTCCATTAGTGCGCTATTTCGGACACAAAGAGTCCGATGGAGTCAAAGAGGAATTTATTGGCTTTGATAGAACTGAAAGTGCTTGACGCAAAACCCATTTGCGAAGCCATTGACGATTTTGTCACTACCGAAGAACTGGATCCCGAGAAATGCGGGGGCTTGGGTTTCGATGGCTGTTATACGATGTCTGGTAATGAAAAGGTGACTCGAGCAATATTGAGGAAAAGGTATAAAAAAAAAAACATTGTTCTTCCCATTCATCAATAATTTCTAAATATTTATGTGGTAAATGATATGGTCTCCTATACACATAGTAAGGACTATTTGTATTTAAATGGATTGGGATGTGTAAGAATTATGAGTTTGTACTAGGACGATGAAAAAATTAATGCCAACTTGAGGATTTTGACTAGACAATGGTAAAATTATGCCAACTTGACAATAACAAGACGACTAAATTTGGCGACGCTGAAATTTATCGACGAGGAAATTTATAAACGATGTTTATAGACGATGAAATTTATAAGCGCTGTTTACAGACGATGAAATTTGTCGAGGTTGCTGTTCATTGTTTGCGATTGGTCCACGTAAAGAAAAATAATACTAATGATGACAAAACCTCGCAGCCTCATTTCAACATATTTTGTAAAAGCTGTTTAGAGAGCATCGGAAGGTGAAGAAAATCATTCGATGAAGTGTTAAAAGAAGTTAATTAAATCACGAGCTCTGGGGACTGTGATCTGAATTATACACGATTTTTTGGTAGGCAAGCCTAAGCACCGCAACAACCATTCCAGGAAACAAGCCTAGGGAGATCTGGAAAAGATGCCTGATCAAAAACTCGGACCTTCTGGATTTTAACTTTTCTTCCGGTTGCCGTTTTCTACTGAAAATACACTTACTTATGCATTGACATATCTACATCCTTTCCACTTGCTACTCATAACAATCGATGTGTTAAAGGAAAAGACAGCTTTATTTTATAGTTTATACCACTTTGAGGGCATAGATTGAAAAACTAGACTTTGGAGTACAAAATTTTGGAGGGACAAGAAACTGAGTAGTGAAGAACTCAAAAAATCTTGTTGTCTCCCAGTCGAAAGGAGACTGAATCTTGCTTCCGTTTGAGCGAAAAAGACTTTGATAGATATACTCGCCGCCTAAATGCACACCTAGATATACTCAATATTATTACCCATACATACACTCCTATGGAGACAGTTACAAAGAGTTTAAATCTTTGTTCTTTTGAAAGTTACTATGGAAGACGACAGGTTTAACGGACTGACTATGAGTGTACACAGAAAATTGTGTTTGACAATATGATTATTTTATTCAACCAGTAGTTGATAAATTTGCGTTTGAACCCAAGGAAATTACGTTTTTAATATTAATTTATTTTGCAACTGCTTATATATTTGTGAATTTTCCATCATTGGATATTGAATTTGATATTTATCTAACTTTAATAAAAATAATTTTTTTAATTTTAATCATTAATTATCCATACAAATGTTTCT
This sequence comes from Trachelipus rathkii, assembly GCA_015478945.1. Taxonomy (NCBI): domain Eukaryota; kingdom Metazoa; phylum Arthropoda; class Malacostraca; order Isopoda; family Trachelipodidae; genus Trachelipus; species Trachelipus rathkii. The sequence continues at coordinate 60,035 of JABUQX010089132.1, read as the reverse complement.
AGTTTTTTTCTTCTTTTCTTTATAGATTTTGATCTAGCCTATATTATTTGAATCTATAGGATTACAGACTACAGAGAACATCTTTCATATATGATAATTATATATATAGTAATATAAATATTATATATATATTACAATTAATACATATTTAATATATATATATATTTATAATATTATATATATTATTAAATATTTATTATATAATATATATTTAATAATATATATATATATAAAAAGCTTTTTATTAAAATTTTAAGCTGCCCCCCCTAGGTTAAGCTGGCGACGCCACATTGTGGCAGAGTAAGTACATAACAAGTGATCATAATGTAATAAATTTAGCTTATAGGTGTGCGAAGTTGTTTAAATGGTAGTTGAAAGCTTTTTTCAATAAAATATTCTGATTTCAAAACCATACAAGAGTTTTTAATTATCAAGAGAACCAACTTCTAAGGACCAGTGAAGCTGAAAGAGCAAGCAGAGAGATAACTATAAAGCCCTCTGCAAATAAAAAGTACCTGCTTAGTCGTGGAAGAATCAAACAACAACTCTCAGCACCTTTCTGCCTAGAAAAAGCAGCTCATCCGAGAACCTCAAAGAGGCATATACTCTCCTCCCTGCAGTGCCGAGCGTCTTGCCTGCCGTACATAGAGGGCCGACCTCTCCGCCTGAGGAAATTCAGGGTGACTCGCTTTCTGTTTATACAAGAGGCAGACCATCCACCCCATCAGGCCACTACGGAATTGGCTTCTTCCCCGGGATACAGAATTAGTGGTACTGACAACTTGTTGAAGTTAGGAGGAGAATAAGAAATAACTCTACCAGCTACTCTGCCCAATATATATTATATATATATATAATATATAATATTAAATATATAATATATATTATAATATATTATAATATATTATAATATATATATGTTAATATATATGTATGTATGTATGTATGTTGTATGTATGTATGTATGTATGTATGATTGTATGTATGTATGTTATGTATGTATGCTATGTATGTATGTATGTATGTATTGTATGTATGTATGTATGTAATGTATGTATGTATGTAATGATTGTATGTATGTATGTATTAGTATGTATATGTATGTATGTTGTATGTATGTATGGTATGTATGTATGTATTGTATGTATGTATGTATGATGTAGTATGTATGTATGATGTATGTATGTATGTATGTAGTAGTAGTAGTAGTATGTATGTATGTATGTTATGTATGTATGTTATGTATGTATGTATGTATATGGATGTCTTCATGCTTATGGCACTCGCAGTAATAAACTGTAATTTATCAGGACTTTGCTTAAATATCTATCTTTGAATCTACCAATCTCTCTGATACACACGCGTACACGAAATATCTCCTTATTCAGATGTTATAATGTCATCTTAAACCTGGACTTGTTGTACGAATGGTAACCAAATCGATCATCCTACGTTGAGACACGTGACGTCATTTATTAGGGACGCATATGAATAATGGGAACAATTGTTGTGAGAAGATTATTAGATGTGATATAGTCTTTGGTGAGTGAACATGTTTCGTATAAAACAGATATTATTAATTAGAATGTCTAATTCGTATATAAATAAAGAGACCCTTCTTAATAATATGTATTTGTTAAATTAATATGTAAAACGAGTTACTACAAAAATTAAACTATAAATGTAAAAGCAAATTTGCTTGTCCCGAATTTAGGCGCAAATCAAAATGATTATGTCCATCAAATGGTTCCATGATATTGGTTTTAAACTTCGCAAACAAATATAAATGTTTCATCATGTAAAAGAAATATATAATAGTATAGAAAATCAAAAGGAAATGAGATTTGAAAATTAAATATTAGAAAAATTAAAAATATTCTACCTATATCCAGACTAAAAAACGAGTTACTCTTTATAGAAGATCTCAGCACTGAATGTTAGTCGAAAACAGTATGGTGCACAGTAAGAAAAGCCAGTCATGTGCCACAGATTAGGTGAATGATTAGATGTGTTTGGTAGAAAATTAATCATGATTAGAGAAGTTAGAATGAAGTTAGTTATTTGAGGTTAGACAGATGTGCCGAGGACAGATAGATAGACGATGGTGAAGAGAGGCGAGACAGCGAGTGCGAATCAATAGGTATAGACAAGACGAGACGAGACGAGACGAGAGAGAGAGAAAGATGAGAGAGAGAGAGAGATGCTGTAAATAATAAGGTAGATGTGCTAAAATAGTATGTTAAGTCAGGTTAGGTCTGATTACGTTAATGTAGAGAACATCATTAGAAGCGATAGGTAAGTAACGACAGATAGTAGAGAGATATAAAGAAAGCCCGATATAATTAATAAGCTTTTCGTGGAAGATTGGAAATATTGTTCAAAAGATGGTTTAAAGTGATTATCTATGAAGTATAAATTATTAGTCTGAATAAACCGTAAAATTTCTTTTAAGGGTGAAACACGTTTTGGTGGTGTTTGTCGATTCCAATTTCCTGTGGAGACCTTACTCTTTCTGATTCCTTTGAAATAATCCTTTGTCATCTATCCTCCGTCTTCCTCTGTTATGCACTCCTGTGTGTTTTTCTATTTCCTCGTTTTTTCTTCTTGGACCCCCTCCCGGAGGTGCTCAGGTTAACCGCAGGAACTTGAAACTATGAATTTTGAGTTTTACAAGTTCATAAACATATAGAAAGACATCTCATTTGTCCTGTTATATGTCTCTTTCAAGATTCGACTCCAGCTCCGGCTCATTGCACCGCATCTTGAGCCTTCTCAGTCTCTAACTTCTTATTCGTCTTTCATCTGTCTTCGTCTCTTATGAATTCCATGCTTCTTTATTTTTTTCTTCGAGGACCGGGGGAGCTCTCAGAATCCCCTGAGGGTTCTGAAACCCTCCAAATCGGGTTTAACGGGTTCATAAACATATAAAAGGACACCTCGTTTGACTTATTATATGTTTGTAGCCATATTCAGCTCCGTCTCCGGCTCAATGCTCCTCATCATGATCCGACTCATACTCTTTCATTCTCTGACTCAAATTCCTTAGCCGAGTCCGGTTGGCTGCTTATTTTCTGTTTAGCTACTGCCAAAATCAAGTTTAGGGGCTCAGCACCCAACTAGAATGGGCGTATTGGTGCGAAACCTCTGCTCCGTATAGGTGACACCACCAACTATAGGGGTAGCAAGTTTGAGGGGATACAATGTCTCCAAGTCCTCTAAATTGCGGGAGAAATAATTCCTGCCCTGCGATTGGCCCTCTGTGACGTCGTAGAAATGCTGATAGCTGATCCTCAATTTTAGTACATCACCACCTGCAGATTATACCGAATGAATGTTAAATATTTCTAATTATATTATTCCTTAAATCTTCTTTAACGTAATAAACCTTCCAGTGCACGTAGAAAGACGATTTAAATATCAATCTGAGGGTAAAAGACCACGATTAATCGAATGAAATTATCAGAAATAGTCTAGGGATCATTTAGGCCTTCTAGGTGCCAAACACCACCTTTTGATGGGTTAAACACATAAGTTCAGGTTAAAAAAAAATACTCAGAAAACGGTCTTCCAGTCCTCAAAACCGATTTCACCGACTTCAGAAACCCATAATTTGACGTATAAAACGGCAAGATCTATGGAAGTTAATGTAGGTTTCCAAATAAACTACCGACATGACTTGGATGTCCTGTCGACCTGAAGATCCGAAACCTCCGAAAACGATCTTCCAGATCTCAAAAACGGTCTCGCCGACATTAGAAACTCATCCTTATCACTTCAAGCTTGAAAAAACGCCAAATACAAAATCGGTCAGTAGCAGCATTCGCCATTCGGCGAACATTTGGCTGTCGAAGTCGCAATCGTTACTACTAGGGTTGTAAAAAGGAAGTGGTTTAAAGGAAAAAAAAACATTGGTTGAAAAAAACATTTATTTTTATTTTTATCGTTTTTTTATGGTTTTAATACATTTTTAATGTAAATTTCTATAATAAGTACAGCTATACATGTTATAATGAATATTTTGATGCTCAAATTCACATATTTAGTCTTATTTTTAATGGAAGTTCACGTTTCTTTAAAATAAAAAAAATATACTTTTAGTTGTTACATTCGTTAATTTTAAAATATCGAAAATTATAAGTCAATAACTAAAACAAGATATCGTCATTTTTTTAAATGTATTTAAAATAGTAAAATCATTACTTAATTTAAAAAAAAAAGGAAAAAAAAAATAATTGAACACTTCTTTATTTGCTAGTATATATATATATATATATATATATATATATAATATATAATTATATATAATATATATATATATATATATATATATATATATATATATATATATATATATATATAATATATATTATATATATATATATTATTAATATTATATATATATATATATATAATATATATAATATTATATATATATATATATATATATATATATATATATATATATATATATTATATATATATATATATATATATATATATATATATATATATATATTATATATATATATATATATATATATATTATAATGTATATATCAGGATTGGCGAATCCGGCAACTTTTGGATTCGAATCCGAATCGAATCCTTCCAATGAAATGTTCCCAAATCCGAATCCGAATCGAATCCAGCACTTTCGGATTCGAATTCCGAATCGAATCCCGTAGTGTGTGAAAGATTCTTGAATCGATACCGAATTCCGAATCATGTAAAAAAGCTGAATCCGAATCGATCCCGAATCCGGATTCGAATCGAATCCGGATTCGAATCCTTTCAAATGAATTTTTAAAAATTAAATACAACCAACCAAAAATGACAAATTTTTTTCAAATATTTATGGATATATAAAAGAATTTAGCAGTTCATTTTTAATTTTTTTACTGCTAACATACAGATTTTTGAACTAAATAAATTAAATAAATCTAATAATATATATATATATAGATATTATATATTTATATATATATATATATAATATATAATATAATATATATATATATATTATAATATAATATATTTATATATATTATATAATATAATATATATATTATATAATTAATATATTATATATATATAATATGGGGCGTCGTCAGGGGGGTGCAGGGGGGCCAGCTGCCCCCCTAGAAGTGTTATTTCTTGCGATACAGAGAGTTTTGGAGTACAGCCTTACCATTCAGTATGGTTTCCATTTCCTAGTACTAAGGAACAAGCTATAATATAATCAAAAGGAAGGTCCAGTATGTGTTTTTTCGATACTCTTTTAACGTTCAGTTAAAATTGGTAGTATCGTTAATGCGCTATACTATATAAAAGAAATTTAAATGTTTTCACATACTTTTGTAATATATATATATATATATATATATATATATATTTAATATATAATATTATTATATATATATATATATATATATAATATATATATATATATCATAATAGATATATATATATAAATATATATATATTTAATATAATTATATATAGGCCAGGCTCTCTAGAAGTCCAACAATCCATATCTCAAAAAATCACAATAGCTTACAGGAAAAAGAATACATTGTTGGAATCCTGGTAAAAATTTTAGTGAGGAAAAATAGAAAAAAAAAAAAAAAAATAATAATATCAAAAAAAACTGCAATAGCTACAGGGAAAAGGAATACATTTTTGGAATCCTTGTAAAATTTTAGTTAGGAAAATGTAAAAAAAAAAAATAAATAAAAAAAATCCTATATTTTTTTTAGGAGGCTCGAGCCGGCGGGGACAGAGATTTATATATATAATATTATATATTATTATAATAATTATATATATATTATATAAATATATATATTAATATTAATATATATTATTGAAAGGTATTACACGGCAATGTAGGGGGCTCGAGCCGACGGGGAACACAGGGGGGGACGTTTTCCATACCCCGTAGGGGAGGGGGAGGAACCCCGCGGACATCCCAATACCAAAAAGGGGGGGGAGCGAGGGATTCCGGAGACCCTTCCCGGACAGGGCCAAAAAATTAGGGGGTTTTTTTTCCACCCCGTAGTTCCCCGGAAGGCCGAGAGACCCCGACTCCTGCCATCGGTGCAGTATACCCTTGGGGGTATTCTTTAGTTAAAAAAAAATTAACTATACTAAAAAGTCTATTTATTTTAACGAGTACCGTATAAAAGGTCTTAATAGGCTTTCTCCTCATATACTATAATGATTAACAATAATTTTTTTTTTACATTTTTCCTAACTAAAATTTCACCCTGTATATATAGTGTGGGGGAAGTCATAGCTCGACTCAGTGATATGTTATCATCTTTAGATATGACTTTTATTCCCTTAAACATATAATCTGTGACTCGTAGCCTCACACTCTAAGTACTCTCTATCACACGTGGTGGGTGTGGTGATACGATCTACTGCCGAGGATGTGGTTACTATATATCATTATCCTCATACTCTAACTAATCACTATACCCAGAGACTTCACTATATATATATTATATATATTTATATACCTATATATATAATATAATATATATATATATATATATATATATATATATATATATATATATACACACAACACAAGTGCATTCAGGTGTTAGAGCCCTTTGTACGGAATATGCAGCATTAGAAACCATTCCAATATGAGGAGATTTACCGCCACAGAAAAGCGCTTTTCAGTTGCATTCACGGCATGTAAGTCGTCAGTCATCATGGCTATGATATGTGATCGCGAAGTGCTTGCGATGTTAGAGCCAAGTCTGTAAAGCTCTCCAATTCAAACCTGAATATACGTCAAAACCGCAGCACATTCAACACATTGTAGAAATGGTTAGGCTTAGGAGCCATCGGAAAGACGAAGAAAAATCACCGATGAAGGTTAAAAGAAGCTAATCAAAATCGCCGTAGCAACTGGACTTGATAGAATATTACCCACGAATTTGTTGGTAGGCAGCATTCACTGCAAGCACCGCAGCAACCATCAGCAACAAATTCCCACGGAGTTCTGGAGAAGATCTTTAATAAAATTTCCGTATCTGGATTCTAAAACCTCTTTCTTTGGAATTACGGTTTCTACTGAAAAATACCCTGCTTAGCTTGACATATCTACATCCTTTCACATGCTACTCAAAAAAATCGATGAGTTAAAGGAAAAAGACAGCTTGATTTTATAGTTTTTACCACTTAGAAAGCATAGGAGAAGAGCTAGAACTTTGGTAAAATTTACAAGGACAAGAAACTGAGTATGTGAAGAATAAAATATTTTGTTTTCTTCCCAAGTTTTCTTTTTTTTTTAAAAGGAGACAGGACCTTTCTTTCCGTCAACGAAGAACTTTGATGATACTACTCGCTAGCCATGCACCACCAGTACAGTAGAGCTCTCTTTAGGGCACTCTGCGAAGGATCAAGACGTGGCTTCTAAAGTACTATGGGAACGATGGACAGTTAAAACGGGCTGAGCTATGATGAGTGTGCAACAGAAAATTGTTTGACAATTTTTGATTATTTTTATTCAAACAGTAGTTGATAAGATTTGCCTTAAACCAAGGAAATTACTTTTTAATATGATCAAATTTGCAACCCCCCCCCCCACCGCTCTAATATTGTGATTTTAACATCAGCATATTGTATTTGACATTATTGTTTAATAAAATATTTATTTTTAATATTAATCATTTAATTATCCATAAAAATGTTTCTACTATTATGTCTTTATATATATATATATATATATATATATTAAATAATTTCTATTAACCTCTATAAAATATATATAATAATATATATAATATATACATTATATATATTATATATAATATATATATATACTATATAAAATTTATAATATTATATATATATATAAAGACTTATAAAATTTTAAGGCTCCCCCTAGCTGGAAGAGCTGGCGACGCCCAATATATATATATATATAATAATAAATAAATTATATTATATATATATATAATATATATATAATAATATATATATATTATTATATTAATATAATATATATACTATACCATATATATATATATTATAATATTATATATATATATATATATATATACATATATTATATATATATATATATATAAATATATATATATAATTACATATATAATATAATATATATATCTCATATATATATATAATACTATATATATATATATATATAATAAATATATATATATATAGTATATATATATATATATATATATATATATATATATATATATAATTATATACTCAATATATATATATATACTATATATATATATATATATATAATATATATATATATATATATTAATTTTAAAATTTTTTCCTGATTTTCTTTCTATCCCTTTAACGTGCTATAAAAATTGAATTTTAATTTCTTAAGGCTTGCCTTTTTATAAATTTTAAAAAGGTAATTAACTAAAATATTGCAATAATAACTATTTCATATTAACATAGCAACATTCTATTAAAAAATTTAAAATTAATTTTGTTTTAAAGGGGGAGTGCATTACTAATATATAATGAAAGTCAGTGCCCCCTCCACCCCTCTCTCGCCCCTTAATAATTTCGGTTATTGCAATATGCACTCCTGATAAATGCTCCGCGCGAAACAACCCTTATATACATCCTCAGACTGAGCCAATCTGACTCAATAAATCATCTACCCTAAAACTCGCAGTTGAGTGTATCGTCTGTCCTCTAAAACGTTGTTTTTAGGTGTTTTTTAATGTCGTCTAGTAGTCATCTTGTTGAGCTATTGTTCTCTCATAACACATGTTATATATAGAGATATCCATCTTCTCTCAGTGCGAGGCGTGCGCGAGTTTTTTCGAAAATGACTTACAAACTTGAAATTGCATACGATGGGTTCTTATCTACAAGAAAGTCAACAGAGTTACTTTTTCATTTTTGAGTATTTGTAGATCAGGCGTTTGTCCATTTCAAACCGCATATATATAGGTGTGCTAGAAGTCTCTCTGTATATGTAAAAATCGCGATACCATTTTTTTCCTAGTTCAACAGACGCGCAAAGTGGATAAATAGGTTTTCAGGCATGCGCTGACTCTATTTTCCTCACGCACCTATATTTTTCACTCTATAGATATATTATTTTACGTAAGTGATTCACCAGATTAGTTTTGGATATTGTTTTTGAACAAATTCAAAAAAAAAAAAAATTTGATATTTTTTAAAAAAAATTATTTTGAAGTCACTCACACACACCTACATAGCTACTCTAAGTAACAAAACTTGTCCCTCATCTCTGAAAATTTTGATGGTGTGACAGCGAATCGAAAGTAGAAAGCAAATTGCATCTACAATATTTCACTTTTTCTCTAACGTTTGAATTTTTGGAAGTGAAAAATTGATATATATTTTTTTTCTACTCTCCGATCAACATCAAATTTTTAGGGCTTAGATAAATTTTTGTATACCTCTTTACTTAGATTAATTTTGATATACTCAAAAGAAAATTTTTTAAAAATTTCCAAAAAAAATGTTTTTGTTGAAATATTGTTCCAAGAACAATCAAAAACTAATGCATATACAAAGGAATTATTTAAGTAAAAATTGATCTCGTCTCGATTATATAAATGCACCTAAAATTTCATCCACCTTCGCTTAAACAGAAAAATTATCGCAATTTTTCATTTTAAAAATCCAAAAAAAGTGGTTTAAAAATTGGACAACGCTGATCACAAAACTCAAAAAATCGAAAAAGTACTTTCGTGACTGTAGCTTAATGTCCCATATATGCCATACCTCAAGTTTGAATCGATTATACGAAAAAAAATGCTGGAACGTTGATGCCCAAAAGATGTTAAAAAACATGGGTTTATTGAAAAAACTAAAATATTCTGAAAGAATTACTACAAGACGCAGAAAAAACACCAAAAAAACACACTTTAGAGGGCAATAATCTACAGATTTAGGTGTAATTATAGGGTCAAAATGGCATGATAATTCCGAATTTATATGTCCAAAAAAAAAATATCCCTCAGTCCTGCTCTCATCTCTCTCACAAAGAGGGGAGTCGCACAATATTGGGCACGAACTTTTTAGTGGGGGTGAAAATTTCGGCGTCGTACGAGCCCAATATTGGACCCTGTCCCTTATTAACATATTCTCTATTAACTCTATACTAGTGTTTGTCCCGCAATGTCACCTCCGTGTTATTGCTGAGTCATCACACAGCTCTATATACGATATATATATGAACAGCCCAAGGTTAGCATAAAATTAATAGAAATATGTATGTTGATTGGCTTCTACAGCACTCCTGTGGTTGGCTCCTTAATAGGTGATGCAATTTATTCTAAGTTTTCGTTTTTTTTATTATTTTTGATGATTGTTTTCACCATCCTGTTCGAACACAAGGAATACGTCGAGGTATTTCAGAACAAATAGCCCGGTCCGCCCCTGACTCCGTGCGAGTGTTCGTTGGTGTAAAATAGCTCTCAGAATTCCTACTCAACTAAGAAACCTTGGCATTCGAAATCCGAACCGATTGTGATAGTGGAAAGGCTCGACATCGGAAATCCGAATCCGAATCCAGACCCTTTTTACATTCGAATTCGGAAATCCGGACAAGCATCCGCCCATCACTGTATATATTTTATAATAATCTAGTAGTACTTATAATTTAATATAAGTAACATTATAATTTGAAAAATATATTATATATATACTAATATTATATATATAATAGCACAATCTAATTTCTTAGAAGGTGGAACAGCTTCTGTTTGATCTTGTAAATTTTGGAAAATATGCTCTAATTTGTTACAAAACCTGTAAAATTATTTCAAATTTGTATAAAAATAAAAATTATTTCTTAGTTATCTATAAAGATCTGTATAATAATAAGATATATATAATATAATATATATAACGTATATATATAATAATAATTGAACGTTTTTATTATTATAATGAAATAATTAATTCAATATATATTTGTTTTACTATATATATATGTAATTATTATGATATATTTATACGAAATTGGTTTTCTAATGCTTGTTGATATATATATATATATATAATATATATATAGTTGTTATATATATATATTTGAGAGGTTATATTTGGTAGAATAATAATAATATTTTAGTTTATATTTAATTAACTATTAGTTATAATTAACAGATTTAAAAAAAAATACAGGGATCATAAGACTATATTTATATTTTGCTTTAAAATTAGAATAATTTTAATCCTAAATCTATATAATTTTACAAATTTATAAAAAAGAATTTTTTGAAAAGTACTCGATTTTTATTTAACTCATATATATTTAATAAATTTCAATCAGTTTTTTTATATTTTAAATATAACATTCTTAATAATTAGTAGTTTTATTAATTATATTTTACTCATATATATATATATATTATTATATTGTAATAACTACGTATAGCTGTGTGAATAAAAGTCAAAATATGCTTTCATTAATATTTGAACATTACTTACAGAACGAATTCCAGTTTTCGTAATATTTTGCTTTGGTTAATATATTGTCAAACTCGTCAATTATTTCATTTACGTTCGCTTGAATTTCTCGGTGAATCGATAGCAACAGAGCAAGACCATTCAGCTTAGTTTGTGGTTGTATTTCTCAAGTTAAGTTTTTTAATATTATAATAATGCTGGATGTGATACAAGAAGGTATCACGTCCTCAGGAAAAAGGTGTTTACGATGGAATTGATTTATTAGGTATAGTTATAGTATGAGATAATTGTTTTGCTAGGGTGTAGCCTCTTAAAGATTATGAATATATTGCAGAACATGTCCTTATTGCATGTCGTTTTTTTATAATAGTGAGTGCATCCATTGCAATAACTTTATCTATGCAGAATTTTCTATTTGTTGGTATTTTTTATGTATTTCCTATATAATTCGAACTCTGCCATTTCGTCCAAATGAGGTTGAGTCGAGATCGTGTAGCATACCGTTTCTAAAAGAACTTCTCAATCCTCATTTACCTAGCTCACTGGACAGCACAGGGAATTATTTGCATGAGTATGGAAAATAGTATCTTGAAATCTCTAAATATATCAGTTTCGTAAGAATCTTATGCAGTTAAAATTCAGATAATAAAAAATTTTCATATTTTATGAAAATTATCATTAAAATTACAATTAATCAGATATTTTACTTAAAATTTTCACGATAGTAATATTCATAATACCTAACATATATCGGTTTGGATTCAACGACATTTTTGCTTGTGTTATTTTTGAAATAATTTAAATACTCACCAAGTTATTTCGGCAATAGAGTTTTAGAACTTCTTGAAAGATCTTGCATAAAGTATATTTCTATCATCATTGCGCAGATCATGTAGTTCTCTCGTGTTAGCTGGGATAGACTATTATAGAAAAGATATACATAATATCGCGTTTATTAATCGGATTATAATTTTTTCCTTAGGGATACCTCCCACTCAAATCCGGTACATCATCTCCACCCAAAGTCATAAAAGTATGAGTGAAAATCTAAACCACTAGTTGATCTAAATTGAATATTTGGTAGGCTCTTCTGATTTTACCAGCTGCATCTTGAGAATGAAGAGCATCTGTGTGGACCTTCTCCAGTTCTCTCAATTACATTAAAGAGTTTAAATATAGCATTCAAAAGTTGCTAATGATATGATTCTCACAGCATGTGTTCGCATTTACAAAATTCCAGCGTGTGGCACATAATGTGTTTCACTTATGTAGATACTCTATTTCACAGAAGTTTTAAGCTCTCTCACGCTAAGAGAGATTACATTGGATATTTTAGTTAAGATCTCGCGTTTTTACAATATGTTGATTCTTATTTTTAGGTTGTCATTCAGAAATTGTAAACTAAAAAAATCATAGCTGTGCTTTTTTACCATATTGACTATCAAATCGCAACATGTATGTTCCTATCTCGAGAACTTAACTCACATTACCTTGGAATACTAATATGCAATTATTTATTCGTGAATGAGTGTAAACTGCAAATGGCATATACCAAAATATTCATTAGTTAGTGTTGAATTCTAGAGAAACGAAGTCTGCTTGTGTGCTCCCGTTAAGGCACCCGACATCCTTGCAGCTGCTCTGTTTATTTCAACAATGACGCGAAGACAAGAATCTCTCTTTTATTTGGAGAACTCTTATAAAACTAAAAATTACTTATATTTCTCAAAATTAGATCACAAGCAAAAACAAAAAATGGCATGTATCTTTTTTTAGTTTTCCTATATTTGGTGTATTACTACAGAGGTGTAGAACCTAAATTAATTCTAACATAAATCATTAGTTTTGGAAAACATGAATCTATTTGACCGAGAGTGTCCGAAGTTTCAGTCTACTAAGTAAGATACTCTATAAACATATACTTGTATGTTATTAAAACGATCAACCAACTATGCGGACTCAAAAATAATAGCCATTTCAGGACCTTCTATTATGGAAATTATTGAATTTGTGGACTTAGAAATATTATAACTCTCTCCATTCTAAAGAAGTCTTACGCAGATTGGTATACACCTTTGCTCTATACATGTTTCAGATATTACCCTCTATAAGTGTGCGTTATATTCTTCATAGACAAAAAATAATTAATGTGTGTTGTTTCATTCCGAGAATTCAAATATGAGCCTAACTTTCAGAAACACGCAATACACTATGCGCGAAATCTTCACAGTTTATGCATGTTCATGTTAAGTTTTATGAACAAGTCGTTAGTGTTTCGTTGCTCTGTAAATGAACGTAAATATACTGTAATTTGTAATTTGCCAGTTTTTATTCTTGTTCGAATTGACATAATATATCTCATGCCTTTCGTATGTCTTTGTAAAATCATATCTCCCAAATAAAGTCTATTATTAGCAGCAACTCAATTACCAGTGTTATTTTAACGAAGCATGGAACGTAAATTTTTCAGTTGCTTTTTCCAATTGGAGAAACCTTCTTTAATGCCTGAAAAAAGACACCTAAGGTTTTATCAATTGACTAACAGGTACTTCCTCTAAATTGGATAAATATAACTATACAACTCAAATATATATTGTGACGTCATGTTATATTGTACTAGTATTCCATTCCTTTCACAATATACTAATAACTAGGAAAAGCGTTTCTCAAGCGCAAAACTCTTACTTTAAAAGCAAGAGTTATCATAATGTCTCTCGACTTTTTTATCCACTTTCTGCTTAAATGCAAATAATGAGTTAATATAGGTTCCTTACGCATGTCCTAATTATATCGACGATTTCACACAGAAGTGATATATTAACTGGTAGTTATACAAATAGTCTGAGGATTCATTCTCTAACAAGTTGAATGTGGAAGCTTTCGGTACTGAAAGTATGTATAATAGAAACTTCTGTAGCTTTATAAGAAGCACTAGAAATATCTTCAGCGTCTCTTGAAATATATTGCCTAATAATTTATTAAAAAAATGTGCAATTAACTCTCGACCTTTTACTCTTATTTCAGAAATTTCTAAATACCAGTTCAACTTTATTAATAAAAATATTTAACACTGTCTGAGAACACCATACAAAAATGAATATTTGCACTAATAGTAATAATAATAATAATAGATAATGAATAATAGAATAAAAATTAAGTGAATAAATATAAAGTTAACATATTTACGGTTTTAAAGAAATAGTGAAAAAGTAATATTTTAAATTTATAAAAAATATGTTAATTTTTAAAAAGAATGGATAATAATGAAATTTATCTAAAAATAATAATTATACGTAATATAATATAATATTTGAATATGTAATGAACACATTATCTTAAATCAGACTGTATGTTTAGGAAAGGCTTGGGAGGTTATATCTGTATACACCCACAATACCACTCACCTTCCTTACTATTACGCCACGTGTATTAGTATAATTTATTAGTTTAGTTAGAATAAATAACTTAGTAGTTTAATTTATAAATAATAATAAAATATTTATTCTTCTAAAATTACGTTTTTCTTTAAATTTTTTATCATAATTATTACATTACAAAATTTAGAACTCTTTAAAAAGTACGATATTTTCAAATAATAATATTAACATTATTGAATAAATATTTGTTATAAATATGTCTTAAAATTTGAGTTTTTAACGGTCATTTTCAGCATTTGAAAAAAAAATAAGGTTTTCAATATTTGAAATGCAATTCAAGCAATCGGAGAAACTAGAGAATTTATTAATTATATTTTTATATAGCGTGTTATTACTATAAATGACGTTTTTTAATAAATGTATTATATATTAAATAATTTTTATACAATATTTGTGGTTTTTATTACGCTAATCACCAGGAGTACATTGTCTACTTGAAGGTGTACTGTGTAATCACACAGCCTGGTTACCTCCACCTTTACTCGCCTCTTAGTATGATTCAACACTAGGAGATGTTGACTGTTGCACAAATTACTGTTGTCTCATGTAATGTTGGTCTTTATAATGAGTTTATCAGTCACATGTACAATCACAGCATTAGTTCGCTTGAACTCTTAAAAGTACCGATTTTTCTCGTGTTGTGCTTAACCATTCTGCAAATAGACTCAATCATCTTTCTGGTGAAATCTTAAAATCTTGTTCTGAGTTTTTTTATAACTGCTGAATTTAATCTCCCCCACTTTGAGAAACTGTGCGTTCTGTGTGTTCCTTATTTTGTAACTAGCAGAGTAATTACTATATAGTGGTGTTTGACTTTGCAGGCTGTGAAATTGCCTATTTCAAAAAGCAGAAAAGTGAATTTATTAATAGTGTGTAACTAACCTCCGGTGTTCCTCTAAAATTATATGAACGATTTTGTGTTACATTGACCCTGAAATTTCAAGTGGTTATATTGTGAGCCTAACTTTTGATATGAAAATAAAAATAATAATAAAAAAAAAATTAAGTTGTTGAAAAAACCTGTTTTAATAAAAAATTTAACTATCTAATAAATTGAGCGCGATTGTTCACTTAAGAAATTATACATGTGTCACACCACCATAAAAAGACTCTGATAGAACTCACTTCGCACACGATACTGAATTTTTTCTGACAATTTTTCGCACACTCTCAGCAAATCTCACTGTGTTGTCAGCTGTAGAGATCTCTATCAAAACAAACTTCACAGCTCTGCAAATGCATAACTCCCGCAACTGCGGTTTTTTATCCATCTCTGCTGTGCTAACTCTCTATACCGACAACTGCGGTAGCATTGAAAATGATAACACTGATAGTGTATTTATTCCTATTAAAAATACTCTCTCATGGTATAACTCGTACTCTCATAATCATCTTCATCATATACATACTCGCTCTCATACGTGCATCTACATACACGTCCATATTTTATTACTAGTTTTATCCTTCTCTCTGTGCTGTGTCTTAAATTGAAACGTTTTTTAATGAAATTTCAATATTTGTTTTATTATACACATAATATTTATCTAACTTTTTGTCTAATAAAATACTTGTTTTATTTAAATAAAATAAATTTTAATACTTTTAATTAAAAATTACGCTTCTCTTAAATTTTCACATTACACATTACGAATTAGAAACTCTTAAAAGTACGATTTTTCCTAAATTTTCAACATTTGGAAATATTTTGTAATTCTATATTAGTTCTTAAATATAAGTTTTTAACGGTATATTTTCAGCATTTGAAAAATAATGTGGTTCATTATTGAAATGCTATTTTCAAAAAGCAGAAAATAGTTAATTTAATTAATAGTTTTATTAATAATGTCTTATAATGACGTTTTTTAATGAATATTTCTAAATATTCATAATGTTTATTATTATAATATAATACCACACATAAATGAATTCAAACTAGCGCTTGTAGTAAAACAGTTAACCGTGTGTAATATTGTATATATTAAAAACATACACATCATTTAACAATAAAACATAATAAAAATATACGACGGGTCTTCACATATTATACCACAGAAACAATATACTTCAAAATTGAGGACATACTCGGCAACTCTTCTCATACACAGTAGAGATCTTCCACGAAATATATAATCTCAA
Source organism: Trachelipus rathkii (assembly GCA_015478945.1). Lineage (NCBI taxonomy): Eukaryota > Metazoa > Arthropoda > Malacostraca > Isopoda > Trachelipodidae > Trachelipus > Trachelipus rathkii. The sequence continues at coordinate 42,999 of JABUQX010089132.1, read as the reverse complement.
TATAGGCATATTTAAGAGAATATTAAATTTAGTTGTAAATACATATGATATAGATGGTGTGTTAAAGTGATATGTTTATTTAACTACAGGTATGTGTGTTTCTCAGACATATATTATAGAAAACATTTTTGAAAATTTTATAAGAATAAAATTGGTAAAATCATCAAGAACATTGGCATTAAAAACATTAAAATTATTTGCATTCTTAATTAGAAAAGATTCTAATAATTGTTATGTGAGTGTCTATCAAGGGAGATATCAGTTCTACATTTGTAACATCGATCCCGTGTTCCTTCTCTACACTATGCTTTTGATGATGAGTTACGGTCAGAAATTTTTAGAGAGTAAGAATGCTGGGTTAGTCTTCTTTTCAAATCCGAAGTTTCACCAATATATAAACTACAAACTTTGTAAGGTACTTTATAGACAACAGCATTTTTAATTTCTGAGTCATCAAATTTTAAATTTTGTAGGAATTTTTCAGTAGTGTTGGGGACACTTGAAACAAGCATAAAATCTTTAGGTATGTATCTTTTAAAATCAAGATAATAGTTCTTTTCCCAACTGACCATTTTAAAAGATACATACCTAAAGATTTTATGCTTGTTTCAAGTGTCCCCAACACTACTAAAAAATTTCTTCAAAATTTAAAATTTGATGATTCAGAAATTAAAAATGAAGGTGTCTATAAAGTGCCTTGCAAAGATTGTAGCTCTTTATATATTGGAGAAACTTCGGATTTGAAAAGATGACAATACTGTGATTTTTGTTTTACTTTCCGAATACTTTTACCGTAACGCCAGTCCACGTGTAAAAGTAATAAAGAGAAATAGACAGGAACACAGCTCGTTGCTTGCATAATTTTTAATATATGTGATATCTTCCTCTCAGTAGACAGACATATTCGTTGCTAATATTATAAGGAACCACTATATTATTCGAATACTATATTTTATATATTTAAGAATGTAAATAATTTTAATGTTATGTAATATGAGCATAGTGCTAATATATTCTTCTTTAATTGACTTATATACTAATGAAACTTTTTTTTATAAAACTGTTTGAATTGCGGTTTCCATGTAAACACACCTTAATTAACATACATCTCTTCAATCACGAAAATTTTACTACTATATATTAACTCTAATTGCTAGCTTAATTTTAAAAAAAGTTAGATTATTTATTTCTACTAATAGAGTAACACAGAGGTCTCGTCGTATTCCTCTTTGAAAGGCTCTAGTTCGCATTTCAACATTTTTTGTGTAATTTATTTTAGATTATTATTTTCCTGTTGTTTTTATATAATAAATCTATATAATATATATAATATTGGTAATATATATAATGTTTTTTATAATATTATTTTATATATTTTTCTATATAAATACATTTAGAAAAAATAATAATGTGTATTACTAATTGAAATGCTATTTCAAAAAAGCAGATAATAAAGTGAATTTATATATTAATAGTTTTAGTAGTTGTTCTATAAATATTAACTAGTTTTTTATAATATGATAAACTTTCAATTAATTATGTGATTATATTATTATATATATGATATATTTACCAAATATTATTTCATAATTAAAGTCCCTGAAAATCATTTTTTAAATTAAATACAATTTAGTGTTGTGTAAAGTTACCGACTTATATTTCACTACTTTTCACTATATTAAATATTAAGATAACTTAAAGTTGAGTAAGGATTATCTACAAATTTTCATAACATTTTGAAATATTATTATTTGTAATTATAAATATCTTTAAAATTTATAGAGTTTATATTACATAATACTGTGTCAGTATATTCAGATCAAAATTTTTGAAAAAATAATAGGTTTCATTTTGAAATGCTCAATTTCCATACAACGCAGGAATACTAAGGAATTTTAATTAATTGTTTTATCATAGTGTATAAATAAATATTATTGTTTACTGTAAATTGACGTATTTTTTAAATGTATATATTTATTAAATATTTGTTTTTATATATAACCAAATATTTCTATTAGTTTAATGATAAAATTCATGTTTTATTATAATAAACAAATTTTAACTTCTAAAATTTAACGCTTTTGCATAAATTTGCACATTTCCTACAAATTTATAGATCTCTTAAATGTATGATTTTTCCTAAATATTAAATCAGCTGGAAATGTAAGATCATAGTATTTTATCTAATTAAAGTGAGTCTTCTAACTTGATAATTTTCTAAAGCATTTGAGTTAAAATAAATAATGTAATTATATAAATATATTATATAATAATATGTATGTATGTATATATATATATATGTATTTATTAGTTTCTATATGTAAAATTGCTATTATTTCAAAAAGCAGAGAAAAGTTGATAATTTATTTAATAGTTTTAGGTGTGTCTAAAATTAACGTTTATTAATGAAATTTTTCTAATATTTTGATTTTATTATATATATACCCAAATTTAATTTTTCATGTAGTTGTGATAAACCAATACAAACACTTAAACAATCAAAATATTTAAAACTTCTTCAAAACAAATCGATTTATTCTATAACAATTTTCACTCAATACCATACATAATTTCACATACTATAAGATAATCATACTATAAAATATAACACTACTCCAGAAAATAATGTTACTACAATAATACAATCTAACATGTTGATACCAACTATTTTCACATTGCATCACAATACATCTTCATATAATTAAAAATTGCCCAGTTCAAAATTTATAAACTCAAAAAAACGGATATCAAATACATCATCAATGGAACGACATAAATAGCAAAACAAATATAACATAATAGTGACCAAATACATTCATTGAAATGCTATTTTCACAATAACACAAAAAACCATGACATAATAAAGAGTGGACAATATTCTACATTGTCACATTCAGATAATACATCTATAAAAATTAAATAAATACAACGTATTTATTAGATCGATCGCAAAGAACTTCTTTAGCAAATATTTGTTTAGTGGGTGAATATTCCAGACCTTACCAGTAGTATACACATTACGACTAAGCATATACCAGACATTATTTCATATTGTTTTTTTATGAAAACCTGTTATTATTAAAAAAAAATTTAATCTATCTAAAATTACGCTTTTCTTATAATTTTACATAACATTACAAATATTACATACTCATTTAAAAGTACGTATTATTTCTCTACTTTTCAACTTTTGAAATAAATTATATTAGTTTGGTTTATATCTTAAAATTGAGTTTTTTTAAAGGATTTTTCTAAGTACAATTGAAAAATAATATTAATTAGTGTTTATTCCACTAGCTAAGGTTCAATTAAGCATTTATATAAGTATATTTATTTAAATTCGTTTATTATAGAGATGTATTAAAATAATGCTAAGAGATATTCATTATAGTGGAAATTTCACAAATGTAATATTAATATGTATATTTATGTGGATTTATAAATCACTATTAAACAAATTATATTTTATACTATTAAAGTTGTGAAAAATACGCTGATTTATCAAAATAATAATAATAATACTATATAAATGTACTAAAGTTCACTAATACTGCTTGTTTGTATCTCACTTAATCTATCAACAATTGTTACATTTATATATAAGAAATACTGTAAATATTATCCTATAGTACGATTCAATACTCTGCACATATATTTAACTTTCAAACAGTTGTATGATAAATATCAATTTGTCGTAAAATCATCTAAAAATATTGTGTAGTGTGAGTCAGTCATCATAAGCTCTAGCCTCTGTATACTTAACTGTCGTCTGTGCTCATAGTACTTCGTAGCCATAGTCATTTTAATCCATGTCTGTAGAGAAAAATAATGAGTATTGAAAGCAGTGTTTTACTGATACTTTGTGATGCATAGCATGATGCGTAGTTATTACTCTCTCAACAGCACTATTTATGTGATCAGCGAGGAGAAAGAAAGGTTCACACGATGTATTACTCCTTTATAAGACTTGTGATGTAGAACTAAGTTCATGATCTTGTAGATTCTTCATACTCAGTGTTCTTGTGCTTTGTCTCCTAAATTTTAACTGTAACAAAGTTCTATCTTCTTCTATGCCTTCTAAGTGGTTTTATAAATCTATTAAAATGATATTAGTCTAGGTATATTTGACAAATAATTTTAACTTACTATCTTAGTGGTTTTTTGTGTCGTATATATAGTGGAAAGGATGTTAGATATATGATCAAATGCACATATGCTTCAGGATTTATAGTTTTCTCGTGGAAAACCCTTAGTTATTCACGATAATTCAAAGAAAGAGGTTTATAGAATTCTTTAAGATACCTTCTTTAATTAAACGATTATCGTCTCTCATTCTCGTTTGATCTTGTCTTGTACTAGATTTTCACATTGATCATGCATAGCTTGTAGCTGCATGACTCTTAAGTACCGATTTTTCCTACCAACTAAAATTCAAGTTGTATATTCAGATCAAATCTCCTCAAGAGCATCTCTCAGCGAATTTATGTGTATAAGCTTCTGTTTAAACCAGTGCTATCGAATTTTTTTTCTTCATTCTTAATTTTCCTGTGGCTCCTAACCATTTCCACAATGTGTTGAATTGTGCTGCGAGGTTTTGACGATATCCAAGGTCTTGGTATTGGAGAGCATTTACAACTTGGTCTTCATTAACACATCGCAGGAGTACTTACTGCTCTTCATCAGTCATCAATTCTTTGGTAGATGAACGACTTACATTGCCGAACTGAAATAGTCAATATGATAAAAGCCTTTTGCTTTTGTGGTGCACTTTGGTGTATCACCATTGTTCAATAGTATATCAGAATTTCTAAAGTGCCTCTGCATCTTCGTACAAAATACTCCTATAAAACACTCTTGAATAGCAACATTGTGTTGAATGTTCAAAAGACCATCTGATTCTGCATTAGTGTATTTAGGATGTATTTGTCGATTTAATTTTGCTTCTCGAGACCGACTCGCGAAAAAACGTAATAATGTCCTTTAGAGTTCCCACAGTATTGCGGATATCTCTCTGAGATAATGTGATTTTTAAAATCGATTTTTTTTTATCTGTTGATTTTGTTGTTTTTGTTAGATAATTTAGTTTATATTTAAAGTTACAACACTATGCTTTTTGTTTTATTTACTTTTTCCGCAATATTGCTTTGGATCACTATTACTCTTTGCCAGACATCCGAATAGTAACTAGCCTCTCGAAACCAAGCCCACACTATTCATTCGGTGATTGCCTTTATACTATCACGGGTCGTGTGACATTTAATTAAAATCGTCACAAAATGCGCTTCGCTCTATATTGTGTATTGTTCTGCTGTTCATAAAGACGCATATGTTCTACGCTATTCCTCTAACTATAAATATTTTCTCACCTATGATACTATTCTATAATTCGGACTCTTTGTTCGAAATATACGCGAAAACTCTCATTGTGAAATAAATGTGGTTCCTTACCTATAGATTTTTACATCTAATGTTTCCAAACATGTTTGTCAATAATTGCTAGTTCTATGACGGCTCACGCATTCTTACACTTAATAACTCTCTTATTAACACGAGGCTGTTCTTTTTATAGTTTAACTAGTACCACATAGAGAAATGATCTCATTTGAATCTAAATTGATTGGTATTTGTAAATAAATTTACTTTCTTTCTCTTTCACATATTTGGTTATATTCAAATGAGACTTAGTGATCATACCTCGTAGTTTTCACTATTTTCGTAAAGCGGCGACAAATACTCTCTATTTCTCACAACAAACATCCACTCATCAATGATCGGCTTACACCACAGAAGCTGTAGAAATCGCTGAGTGTGAATAGGTTTACGTGTACGATTCAAAATTATTCAATTAACACACGAGTGAAATTATTGATTTTAATATATTTATTTGTAATTTTCTTCCTATGATTTATAAGTAAATATTGTGTTGAATTTTTTGTGATGTCTACCGCACGGTCCTTGTAAGGATCCAAATAACTCTCGCAAGCACTATCTAACAGCTCTGTCATTTAGTTTGTATGGCCACATTACTAGTGTTTGAGTATATGTCCCTTACATAGATACGTCTTAATAAAAAATTAATCGATCTCTCCTCTAAAATATTATCATTAGTGTTGATAAACGTTTGAAAATTTATTTAACAACATAGTAACTCGAGACCCCATCTCTGTCCTAGACTTTATACTTTTGAAAATGGTGACAAGATATAATAATTCAAATAATACTCTCTTTTAGGCAAGCATATGTTGTAAAAATTTTGGTCAGATAAGATCGTGCGACATTATGTCTCCAAACTTGTTCAATAAATTAATTTCGGTCTTTAAGTTTGAGAGAGCGGTAGATATCTTCGCAAAACAAATTATTTGGATCATAGGTGGGATATCAACATCAGCCTTTCTAGTAACTTCTCTTTTTTCCTGCGCACACTCAGATCATTCAAATAGAGATGCTACAAGACGTAATAATCAGAGTAAAACAGATAGTTAATTTATTGAAATAGTTTGAGAGGTCTTAAATTGACGGTTTTTTAATGCACACGTAATTCTCTCACTGATAACTCGGCTTTGTTTTTTGTCTCCGAAATCTTGGATCCATACACATTTTAACTTCGTCTCTTCAGGTGCTGGGCCTGGGTGTGGGTTTTCTTCATCATGCGAAATATGGGAGGTAAGTTGAGGATCTGCCCTCTCTGTTTGTATATATATATATATACATAAATTGTGTTATATTCTATCATCTTATCCCTGAATAAAACTTATGCAGCAGCCCAAACGTATATCGTTACTATTTTGACAAATTATTCTTCACGACTCTTCTTCATAAAATTACTTGAAATACACGATTTTTTCCGTATATAAATTTCAACATTATTGAATATAATATTTAGGTGATAAATGAACTTAAATAATTTGAGTTTTTACGTCAATTAGGTTATTAATATTATTATTATGCTAATTGAAAATAAATAATTGATGTATTTTAGGGGAGCTGAGTACGAGCTGAGTAATAAAGTACCAGAATAAAAGGGTGAATTTATTAATTAGTGATTTTATAGGTGTAATTGATCACTGATATTATTTAATGAAATTTCAATATTTGTTTTATTATATTAATTATACTAAAATATTATGTATTCTATGTGTTTGTGTTTATTTAATTAAAAAATAAAATTATTATATAAACTTCTTTATAGTATATCTCATCTTTATTACGTTATAATAATATTCTACTATTATACAAATTTAGGTAACTCTTAAAAGTACCGATTTTTCCTAAATATTGTACAACATTTTGATAAATTATTTTTGGTGATAACATTTTTATTTCCTGTTTGGTTATTATAATCTTAGGTATTTTTTATTATAAAACATTTGAAATTATTATAATGTGTTTCATTGAAATTGCTATTTCATAAAATAAGCTAAGAAAAGTGAATTATATTAATTTAAATATGTAGCTGTTTCTAAAATTGTCGTTTTTTTTTTAATGAATATTCTAAATATTTGTCATTTATCAAAAATAATTATACAAAAATATATTTCATTAGTTGTGGAAAACCTGTTTTAATAAAAAATATTTAAAACTTCTAATAATATTACTAGTGCACTTTTTCTTCATAAACTACTTGTGACATATCTCTACTCATGCACAATTATGTAGAACTCTTATTAGATGTCTAACTAGAAATTTTTTACCTCCAATTTCAATATCGATATCAACTTCTCGCAGAGATTTATTATATTAGGTAAATCTTATATGAGCAGTTAAACTTATAGAGCTGTGATAACTTTTCAAATTCCGTAAATATGAGGTTATAAAATGATATTCATAATTGAAAATTATTTTATACTCGAGAAAAAAGACAGTGAACCATAGCAATATGGAGTTAGAGAAAATGATTCATGATTGTGTGAGCATATATTAGCGCTTACTAATTCAAAGTGAGAGTTAATATACTCACTAAATTTTATATATGATATATATTCTTAAATATTTGGGTTATATAATACTGACATATACCTCACACAAAGTACTCTGTCTCAATATCATTAATGTTAGTCTGACTAAAAACTTGAACTACTTAACTTACACTGAGGCAGTTGTTAATTGTATTAGTGATAAAAAAAGTAGTCGTCACGTGTTAACATTCTAAAAAAAGTTGACTCGAATTTTTCTTCTCTCTTACTAAATTTTGAACCATTATCAAAACTATCATATATAAAAGAAATCGTAGTAAATCAGTAACGATTTTTCCTAAGAAACTTACAATACATCATAGAAGCTCATTTGAAATTATTATATTGAGTACAATTCTTATTACACATTTGACAAAAGTAGCACATATTAACAATGGAATAACATTATGTCTAGCATATATACAATAAAGGCATATAAAATGAGTAGGTAAGATATAGTGTCCTATTTGACACCTCGCAAGAGATGAGAGAAAGGCAGAATAGGATGATTATTTACTTAACGTGATGTGGTCCTACCGCCAGTGTGTCTTAAATTGACGTTTTTTAATGAAATTATAACATTTCAGTTTGTATTTTTTTAATATTTTACCCAAATATTTCTATTATAGTATTTGAAAACCTGTTTAATAAAATTTAACTTCTAATAATTTTTGTAATATTTTTTCTTTAATTATTTTCACATTACAAATTTAGAACTTCTTAAAGTAATTTTTTTTCCTTAAAATTTTTCAACATTTGAAATAAATATTTTGTATAATCTATTATAATTGAGATTTTTAACAAATGTTTATTGTTACGTGTCCTTTTGAAAAAATATAATAGTGTTTTACATGAAAGCAATTTCAAAAAGCATGAAAAGAGAAATTATTAATAATATTATTTTTTAGGTGTCTTTAAATTGACGTTTTTTTTAATGTAAATATTTCAATATATTTGTTTTATTTATTATTTACAAACAGTCTCTTTATATTTTAAGTTTGCTACTATACAAACTGTTTAAAAAATTATTATAAAAAATATAATATATTTAAAATAATTTAACGTTTTCTTAAAAAAAATGTGCGAATCCATTTTAGATACTATTTAAAAGACTAGATATTATTATTCGTAAATTTCGAAATTTGAAATAATATTTGATACGGTAAATAATATTTAAAATTGATGTTTCTTTAACTATATACATAATGGTTGTTAATATTAACAATGTGATAAAATATGATATAATATGTTTCATTGTAATTCAATGCTATTTCATAAAGCAGAATAATGTGAAATTTTATTATTAATAGTGTTTAGTAGGTGTCTAGATATAATTAACGTTATTTTTAATGTTATTTATTATTAATAGTTTATATTATTTATATACTCATAAATTAATTATTATCATTTATAGTTTTGTATAACCAGTACCTCTGAATCTCGTATATCTTAACTCACGAGACCCCAACAGAAAATGGTGTATCGAACTATATTTTAAAAAATATTACCGCCTAGTGTATACTCTTCAAATTATATAGTCAACGTATACATCTATCACGAAATGTGGTGCAGCTATGCACACTCTTAAACACGCTCCATCGAGCTTCGTTCTCACTGACGCATAGCACTCCATCAACATTTAAATAATATTATTTGGTGTTAATCTTAAAATTGAGATTATAACGGTATTTTCTAGCATTTAATGAAAATATATATAATGTGTCGACATTTTGAATATATAGCTAAATTTCTCAAAAAAGAAGAATTAATAATGCAAAGTTAGGAATAAATACTGATTATTAAGTTGTCTTTACAATGGACCGTTTTTTTAATGATAAATTCTCAATTCCTTTGATTATATACTCACTAAATATTTTTTTTGTAATGAGCAAAATGTTTAATAAATAAAATTTAACTATCTTTATACTACAACTCAATGTACTGTAAAGTTATATATTTCCACCACCACCACTCTCACACGACAATACTCTTAAGAAGTTAACTGACTAAACAGAATATGCTTAATATGCACCCTATTCTTACTACCCAGACATAATATTGAAAAAATATATCTAATTGGTAATGGTATTAAAATCATATATTAATTAATGTAGATTATATTTAAACGGTAATAATATATTTTATCATGCATATATATGATAATAAATATAAATAATTGTGTATTCTCAAATAATGAAATAATCATGCAAATAATTTCTCAAATATCTAGTCATATAAAATAATGTATGAAATAAATAATATATAGAATATTTTAAATAATATGTATTGACTTAAATTATTAAATAATTATATAATCAAATAGACAATGTATAAAAATTTTCAAATGATTTGAATTATATATAGCTCATTATAATATTATTTTATTATTAAAGTTTGTGAAATATATTATATTATTCTAAAAAAAATATATTTTATATAATCAAATTTTTTTTTATAATTTAGCTTTTTTCTTTAAATTATTACTAAATCAATACTAAATAATTTAATTATAAAAATACTCAATTAATAGAGTCTACGATATGTTTTGTAATATCGATTTATTATCTGCCTTCAAGAGAAAATTATAGTTTTAGAGTTAAGTCTTTTATAAATATGACTATAGCAACCACGCGTCTTGTGTTTGTGAAGCTTTAATAAAATTTACTCTACTCAAAAAAACCACGAACAGCTTTGAGATAGACTGACGAAATTGTAGGAACCGCCACATAGAATAATATCTCCAGCTATGGCCAGATTCGGGCTATATAGTTATAACTCTCTAACATCCATAGACAGCAAAAAAGTTTAGAATATATTAATTAATATAATAGATTATAGTATATAGAATTATAATAATTAACGTTTTTTAATATATTGTAATTATATTCTAATATTTGTTTAATATATATAATATATACCAATAAATATTCTAATTATATTTTTCTCAAAAAAATAACTCATAGTTTATATAAAAAATTAATTTCTAAATAATTAAAGTATAATCCTTTCTTTTCATCAATTACAAATTATTATGGTTTCTAGGGGTGTACTGAATTTTTTTCCTAAATTTATCAACATTTTGAAATTAATTTGTTAAATCTTAAAATAATCTTATGAAGCTTAGTGAAATGGTATTATTTTCTTAAGGATTTTAATAAATTATTAATAATGGTGTAAATTTTAAAATATTTCAAAAAGGCCTCAAAACATGTAATTACATTATAAACTTGTTATTTATATGGTCTTAAATTGACGTTTTTTTAATGAAATTTCAATATTTGTTTATATATATATATTCATTAATATTTCATTATTATTATTAAAATTGTTTATTAATAACCAAAATATATTATTAACTTCTAAAATATCAAACCTTTTGCTTAATATATTTACATACATATTATATCTCAATATTAATTAATGAAACTTCTTAAATATAAGTACGTAATTTTTTCCTAATATATTTAAACCATTATTGAAAATATATATGGTAAATCTTAAAATTGAGCATTTAACGGTATTTTTTGAATTTTGTTATAATAAATAATTGTGTATATTTCATTTGAAATTAGCTTAATTTCAAAAATGCAGTAAAGTGAAATATTATTTAATAGTTTTAGTGTCTAAATAAATTAACGTTTTTAATAATTAGATATAAATATTCAATAATTTGTTTTATTATATTACCAATTTATTTTTCATTAGTTGTTGAAAACCTGTTTAATAAAAAAAATTTTTTAACTTCTGATAAATTATTACGCTTTTTATCTTAATAATTTATCACATTTTATACAATAAATTTATAGAAATCTCTAAAAGTACATTTTTCCTAAATTTCAACATTTGAATTATTTTTTAGTAAATGCTGTTAAAATTGACCGTTATTTTAAACGGTATTTCTAAGCAGTTTTGAAAATATAAATAATATGTATAGTATTCTATAATTTTGAAAAATTGCTATTTCTATAATAAAAAGCAGTAAATAATAAAGAATATATTTAATTAATAGTTTTTATGAAGTGAATTTAAATTGACGTTTTTTAAATGAAAATTATCTAATAATTTGTTTTATTATATACCAAATATTTTCATAAGTTATGTAAATTGTAAATATCTTTTGTAATTAAAAATTTATTTAATCATAATCACATAATTTTCTGCTACATATTTTCAGTTCCCTTCATTATAACTCTCTCGCCATATTTTTTATATATATAAATTTTTTATATGGTTCTCTCGTATTACGAAATATAATTTTAGAACTACTGTATAAAAGTACGTATTTTTCCCTAAATTTCAACATTTGAATAATTATTTGTTAAATCTTTAAAATTGAGTTTTATATATATATATATATATATATTATATATAAATATATATATATATATATATATATGATATATATATATATGGCTGTCTCTTCTAAACTTTGACAGAAACCGTTTAAGAGCAAAATAGTTGGATATAAAAAAAAATATGTGGTGTTCATTGAAATTGTTCATATTTTAAAACCAATAAACCAATTTTATTATATAGTTTATTTTATATAATGTTACTTCACACCAATTATAATATGACGATATGTTAGTAGAATATCTCATCTTTTAAAAATAATTATATATATCCAATTGTTTTTTAATGCTATATGACCTTACATCTGGAAAGGACTTACAAACATTGGTAAGCCAGCAAACCTAATTTAATTATTTATATAAAAATATTTATTTAAATAACTTGTAAAAAATACGCTTTTCTTAAATTTTCACTCATTTACTAGTTTACAACTCTCAGATATACGATTTGATAATAATAAACATATTGATAAATTATTTTTATTCAATTAAATAATATTTAGTTTATTTAACGGTATTTTACTATAGACATTTGAAAAATATTAATGTGTTTCTAGTAGAAATGCTATTTCATATAAATAAGTCAGTTAAAGAGTGAATTTAATATTAAATAGTTTTAAGTTGTCTAAAATTAACGTTTTTAATGAAAATTTCAATATTGTTTTTTATATTATTTTCAAAATATTTATATTAAGTATTTAAAATATAACCTGTATTTTCATATAAAAAAATTATTTAAACTTCTAAAATTACGTTTTTCTTAAATTTTCACATTACAAATATTAGATAGAATAATCATTAATCTTATTATTATTATCCTCAACTTGATAAATTTACAATAACAATAAAATGAAATAAATAGAGAGGTGTTATAAGAGCCTCTTAGAAATTGAGTTTTTTAACGGTATTTTCATATAATACAAATAATTTATGAAATAATAATGATAAAGATTTCATGAACTAGTCTAAAATTTATCAAAAATAAAGTCAAAAGAAAAAGTGATAATTATGAAGTAGTATAAAGTGTGTACTACAATATAATTTACGATTATATATAAATGACACAAAATTCTATATAATTAGCAACATAATGTTTAAAATATATTAAATTTGTAACCAAATTTTTTTTATATAAGTTGGATGAAAGCTATTATGCAATAGTTATCAAAATAATTTATCTTCTAAAAGTACCTCGCTGTGCCTAATCACAGATATTACAAGTTTGTGTATAATTAGAACTCTTTAAAAGTACGATTTTTTCCTTAAATTATCAAAACATTATTTGAATAATTATTTTGTTTATTAATATATCATTAAAATTGAGTTATTAAACTCTTTATAGTTTCAATGCATTTGAAAAAATAATATGGTTTTCATTGAAATGCATTTCAAAATAGCAGAAAACGAGAATTTATTAATTGTTTTAGGATGTCTTAAATTATGACGTTATTTTAATGATAAATTCAATATATTTGTTTTATAATTAATACTACAAATATTATTATCATTAGTTATATGTAATAATAATCACTGTTTAAATAACATAATTTTATAAACTTCATTAACTAATTAACTGTAATAATTGAAATTCACCATTATCAAAATATTAAGAACTCTTAAAAGTACTGAATTTTCTTATACAATAATTTCAACATTGATATAAATCTAATATGTTTCGTGGTAAATCTTATAAAAATGCCTTCAGTTGTTAGGAAGGTTATAAACCTGCGTCTTATGATTTTTTCACTAGGAACATCTAATGATGAGATGTAATACAATAGTGTTTTCATTTTGCACAATGTGCTCTATATTACGTCTCTAGATCACAACATCGTTCTTACGAAAATTGACGACGTAGAACTATGGAGCGTTCAATAATAGATTTTATAGTAGTGTAACATTAACGTTTTTTTTTATTTTATATATGAAATTTCTTATATAATTTGTTATATATTTTTCGTTGCCATTAGAAGTTCTGGTTAGTTAGTTTTAAAAATTTGTTAATTAAAAAAAATTTTTAACTTCTAAAATTTTCTGTTCATATTTTTCTTAATTTTCATACATTAATACAAATTTGTAACTTTCTTAAAAATAAGTACGTTTTTCTCATAAAATTCAACATTTTGAAAATTTTTATTGGTAAATCTTAAAATTGATGATTTTATTTATAACGGTATATATTTTTTCAGCAATTTTGGAAAAAAATATGTTGATTAATTATATCTTTATTGAAATGCTATTTCTGTAAGTTATTTATTTTATCAGTGAGCGAAATAATAGTAATAAGTATTTTGGAATCTGCAAATCCCACTTTTTTAAATGAAATGTTCTCAATTATATTATTTTTTAAAACCAAATATTCATTAGTTGTTGAAAACCTGTTTTAATAAAAATATATAAGGTGTTTAACTTCACTCACGGTTTATCAAAATTAATAATGTTATCATATCACGATACAGTTAATTTCTTTCTCAATTCTACGTATAATCATAAAAACATATATTAAACGACTGTTAATCCTTAAAGTACTCTCTCGATTTAAACGTAATAGAGTTTCAACGATATGTTAACGTTTATTTGGTTTAAATCATATACGAAATATCGAGTCGTTCATCTCTAAATCACTCGGTATGAAATTAATAGAGTCAATTTGAAAAATATATGTTTAATCATTTGTATCAATATTGCTCTTATTTATTTTATACTCAATATAAATATACAAAAGAAAAATAATCTGAATTATAATAATATAATTTAAGTGTTATAGTACGGTGATTCTATAAATTGACGTTTTTAATATTGAAATATTATTGGATTTTCTGTTTTATCCTTATATACCAAAATATTTCTAAATGTCAGGTTACTTGTATTGAACGCTCCGTACTCCTGTAATAATATTCAACAAATAAGTGTCGTTTATAACTTACTAACATAAATTCGCTTTTTCTACTATACATTTATACTCAACCGATTACATAGATTCTCCGTGAGATAAAACTGCTTAATGAGATCGCTTCTCGATGTCTTTTCTCTTATAAATATTTCAACATTTGAAATTATTATACGTAAATTATATAATATTCTGATAGTTTTTAATACTCATCGAGTACATCCTCTCCGCTCAATTGAAAAAGAAGTATATGTTGTGGTCATCATGGTGTGATCGAATGACTATGTACATTCTAGAATGACAGAGCAACGAGAATATACTAAGTGAAATGTGTTGTCAATCACAATTAAGTTCGTCTAGTGTATGCTCTGAGATCTGTACGATTTTATATATATTCTTGATAGATTGTCCGATAGTCATCCTATGTCTTTTACTAGACATATAGCGCGCAAAAAGTTCCTGATGTCCGGTAATATAGTTCGTGTAACACTTAGCCTGTGATTCCTTTACTAATTATAAATGAGAGAATATATCAATTTAACATTACTGAATATTCAAACTTTGTCGTCTTCTTTCTTACGATAATATCTCTGTTATCTACTACTATATCTCTCAATGGTAAACTCCTATAATATGTCACAGAAATACTATTCTCGCATTGGATAATATTAGGCTCTTATCTGACCACAATATTATTAGGTACTTTGTAAAAGCAAAGTACAGACGGCCCAAAGTGAACTGTACTATGAGAATTGTTGAGGTCACAACGATCTTCAGTGAGTCACTTGTAGCCTTCATATTTTTACAAGATAATATCTCTCGAGTGATCTGAGTAGCAAAAGTACACTCGAACTGATAGGTGTTGCCAAAAACTGGTCATGAGATGCTGTGGAATGTTGCTTAAAGGAAAAGACCTGAAAAATGTTAGAATGACGTTGTACATTTATCAATAGGTTAATCAAGGTGTAGTATGCTTCTCATATACACTCTAGGACAATGCTCTGCGTGTTTTTTATACTATGATTTTGCTGTTGCAATTTCTCTAAAATACTTATAGCTCTTGATGACCTTTCTAGATCGTTTATGTAAGCTCGTGTATTAAGCTCGTATATCAGTCTAGTCCTTTGTCAAAAGTCCTCCTGTTATTAGAAAAAAATTTTTAACTTCTAAAATTACCGCTTGTTTCTTAAATTTTCACATTACAAATTAGAACTCGTAAAAGTACGATTTTTCCAGAATTAAAATATATAATATATAGAGTTACTGTGTGAGAATCATTAAAAATGGCACATAATGTTTCTGTATTTCAATCGGTCTAGTAATATCTCTCCGCAAGAGTTTCATATGTATGAGAACAAATAATGTGTAGTACAATTCGCAATCGTGGACTCTCCACCAATAAATGTCTCAAATAAATTATGCCTAGCGAATATATACCACACGAACTCGCTCTCAGGTACTTTGTGAACACTTTATGCTTTTATCGCAGATAGAGTGGTTCACACGATTGATATATACTAGGGGTTGCGTTTTATATCATCATTTGCAATAATGATATAATTACTTTTAATTCTACTCATTCACAATCAATTATTCTATTCTAAAGTTGTAGCTGAATTAAACCTTTCATAGTTTAAGTCAAAAAGCATGTAGCTCTCGTATCTTCTCAATGAGAAAGTTACGCCTAATTATTCGTTAGATTTGTGTTGAATGACTTCTCTCACTACCCTTGACCAGATAAATGGTTAGAACTGCTTAAATAAGTGACTTATTTTATACATGCGTTCACAATGATATCACAGCATAATGTGAGAGCATCTATATATTAATCTATAGAATCTCTCCACCACACTTGTAGCTTCCTCGTGTAACTCTCGGCTGACTATCAGGCATTTTGATAACATATAACATCAATTGATTCATATTTTGAGAAGGATGCTCGCTACTCCTCTCTCAAAATAAGCGCACGAGAGAGAACTTGATAGAACTTTAGCTCTAAGAATAGCTTTAGGTTTGATCTTTGAGAGATGTGGAGCGGTTGGTTAGATGACGAATTTCGGAAGTTATTGTGCTTTTCTACTATTTTACCATTTTTATATTTTATTTCTCCATTATTAAGCTTAGTAATACCTTTGATCTCTTTGATTTAGTGAAGAGAGAAAATGAGATTATTAACTTCTAATTTTACATTTTTTTTCTCACAATTTTCACCTAATATACAAATTTAGAACTCTATAAGGGAAGGTCGACATTTATCTCTCGACAACTATCTTTTCAACTATCGTATCTACTTCATCAGAAATGAATCTCATCTTCACTGGTTAATGTTCTTAAAATTAGATAGATGATTGCTGTTTTCAGGATTGGATTTTCAGCATTTGTATAATAAACGATATAATGGTGTTTCATTATGTAAATGCACATATATTTCGAAAAAAAGCTGGACATTCTTTTGGGAGAAAAGAAGAAACCATAATTAATCTCGATGTTTAAGGTCTTAAATTGACGTTTTAGGTTTAAATATTGATTGCTTATTACAAATAATTAATGTGTGATATTTATAATCAACTATCAAAAGATATTTTCAATTATCAGTTGTGAAGAAATAGATCACTTAGTTTTTATTAAATTACATTAATTAAATAGAAAGGTTTTAATATTTCCTAAATTTGACTTATTCTCTTATTCAATTTAGTCACGCGCTCTCACAAAAAAATTAGAGCTAGAGAACTCTTATAATAGCTACGGTACTTTTTTCACCTGAAGAATTTATCATAGAACATTTCTGCATATGAAATATCTTTGTAATCTTAAATGAGTTTTTAACGGACAGTCACATATATCTCTCATTTTTGATCCTAATCTAAGTGAAATAAGTGTTTCAATTGCACATGCAATATTATACAAATAGAGAAAGCAAAGAAAAGAGAATTCAAAATCGGTGACTATACGATTATATAAACAAGCGTTCTTAAATTGACGTTTTTTTAATGATAATTTTTAATACTTTGTCATATTGTAAACATATTTATCACAACGAGTTTTCATTAGTTGTAGAAATACACATTTATGAATAAAAACACAAATTAGAGCCCAATTGAGTGTTGAGAAGCTTCGCTATATAGGAAAAATTTTATACTCGTGGTATATTACAGTTCTTAATATATTTCGTACAATCCAATATAACATACTAATACACAGAACTCTTAAAAAAATAACTCGCTTAATATTCCTAGAAAATATCAACTATTTTTGTGAAAAAATATCTTGTGTAGATAAATCAAATTGAATTATTTTACGGTATTTTCAGCATTGAAAAAAAATAAGATGTCTCTCTGCAATGATAAACGGATGTCAATTACTTTATATTTACATGGAAAATCTCATAAGACTCAGATGATGGATACTTCCTCCTCTCAGTATAGTTTCTCTCACTGTGGGATAATAAAAATCGAAAGAGCGTTTTAATAAAGTTTTATATAAACACTCACGAAAATATATCAATTAAGTTACTGTTTAATTTTATACGGGTAATTAACGGCCTTTAACGCGTTAATAGCCACACCCTATATGTTAATTTTATTTAAGTTGTAGAAATACCTGTTTCTATAAAAGAATTTATTAAACTTCTAAAATACCGTATCATTATTTTCTTAAATTTTTCACATTACAATAAATTTAGATTTCTTTCTTTAAAAGTACGATTTTTACCTAAATTTCAACATATGAAAATATTTTATGGTTTATAAATCTTAAAATTGAGTTTTTAACGGTTAACATTTTCTCAGCATTTGAAAAAAATAATGTGTTTTCATTGAAATGCTAATAATTTTCAAAAAGCAAATAAATAGTGAATAATTTATATTAATTAGGCCAAGCATGTAATAATATTATAATTATATACGGTTTTTAAGTTTGTAATATTTCAAATATTATGGTTTATTATGAATACACAATTATTTTAAATTAGTTGTGAAATATGTTTTTATATAAAAAAATTTATCTTTCTAATAAATTACGCTTTTATATTCTTTAATTGTTCACATTACATAAATTGTAGAACTCTTAATAAAGTACGATTTTTCCTAAATCTTCAATACTATTTTGAAATTATTGTTTAAATCTTAAAATTGATGTTTTAACGGTATTTTCAGCTCTTCAGCATTTGAAAAAATTAAATGTTTCATGAAAAAATGCAATTTCAAAAATGCTAGTAACTTAGAATTATTTAAATTGTTTTAGGTGTTGTCTTAAATTTGACGTTTTTTTTAATGAAAATTCTGTCATATTTTGTATTTTAATATTTTAAAATATATTTCATTAGTATGAAAACCTGTTATTTTTATATACAAATTTTTAAACTTCTAAAATTACGGCTTTTGCTTAAAATTTATTGTCAATAAAACAATTTCAAATCTGGTAAATGTTACGAATTATTTATTTCCTAAAAAATATAAGGAAAATATTTGATATTAATTGGTTAAATCTTTAATTATAAATATGTAGTTAGAGTGTTTTTAGACTTGTTATTTCAGCTATTTTATGCATATGAAAAATTATTATTCGTATTGATTATAATGTTTTTCATTTGACAATTTGGGGTATGATGGAAGTAGTCATTCTTTGTCATGGAACATATCAGAACCAGATCTCAGTTTAGCGCCACCTGTGTCCACTTCCTTGTGTTCACTTTCCCCTAAATACGATAAAAGCCAGATATCTCCTTCAAACACAAGCGTGCCATTAATGTCTAAAAGACCTTCAAATTCTTGTAAGCTCTCTCCTTCTCCACCTCCTTCCATTTCATTTATGCAAAACTTTCCTTCAATCCGCCCTCTTCGGTCTCCCAACCAGTCGGTTCCCAACACACTCCTCGCCACCCGCTTAGCCAACCGACTATCACTCATCCTTTCCCATGACCAAACCATCTCCATATACTTTCATTTATTCTCTCATTTACCTTTCTTCAC
Source organism: Trachelipus rathkii (assembly GCA_015478945.1). NCBI lineage: Eukaryota > Metazoa > Arthropoda > Malacostraca > Isopoda > Trachelipodidae > Trachelipus > Trachelipus rathkii. The sequence continues at coordinate 22,835 of JABUQX010089132.1, read as the reverse complement.
ACCACCCACTCTCATGCGTTCATTCCTCTCTTTATCCAATTCTTCTCACACCTATACTTTTTAAGATTGTCCATTCTGAACACATTGGTTTCAGATCCTATACCTCTCTTCCAGGCTCCACCCTTCCGTGCTGCCACCCTCCATATGAACCCCTCCGTCCATTCTTTGATTCATTTTCCAACCACCACCATTCCACCTTCCCTACCTCTGCATCGTCCATTCCTTCTCATCCAACATGCCCTAAATATTTAAACTCAGACACCCAGTCTAGCTGCCCACCATCTAACATAACTACACACTGGGGACTGTCCTCACTCACTCCATAACCTTACTCTTACCCACGTTTACTTTCAAGCCCCTCCTTTACACACCCTGCCAAATCTCTCTACCAATCCTCTCAAACTCTCTTCAGATTCGCCACACAGAACCAAATCATCCACATATAATAGGTGGGGACCCTCACTCATCTCCATTCTCCACCATTCTAACACCATTCCTGCCATCCCCCACCTCAGATTCTTTCACCATCCATTCATTCCTGCTCCACTATCCATCCTTCCATTTATTCCATGCACGATTCCATTCCATCCCTTTCCTGCTCCACCATAACACTTCTCTATCCATACCTGTGCAAATCCATAAAACCTAAATACATTTATTCTTCTTCTCCCTCATTTTCTCAATCATTTGTTTCAATGTAAGATCTGACCACATCCCTCTACCACTCCTAAACACCTTGTTCTTCACCAATCAGTCCCTTCTAAGTCACTCGACACACTCTTTCGACCAAAATACCAGCATATACCTTCCTACAACTACTCAGTAAACTTATTCCTCTATAATTTCTGCCCAGTTCCTTTTCTCCCTTGCCCTTACTCCATCCATTCCACCCTCCACCACCTTTATTCTTCCATCCAATCCATCCACCATCTCACCCTCCCGTTCTTGATCATCTCTGTCCATTTCATCTATACCTGCAGATTTACCATTCTTCAACTTTTCACTCTACCATTACCTCCTCCTCCTTACTAATAACCTCATCCCCCAAAATACCTATTCCTTCTTGCCATCAAACCCACACACATTCACTATCACCTCTTCATTACTGTTAATGTTGTGCCAGATTCTCAGTGTTCTTTCCACACTCCTCTGACACCTACTTCATCCAGTTACAAAGCACCATCCTATTCATTATTCTAAGCAGATTCCTTATTCTTTCTATATATATATGTTCTATATATATATATTCTTTCTATATATATATATATATGTATATATATATATATATATATATATATATATATATATATATATATATATATATATATATATATATATATATATATACATTGTGGCGTCTGGGGCAGGAGGCTACTAGCCCACACTGAAGACTCCGAAGCAACCTCCGGGAAAGAAACGCCACTTTATCATGACAACGCTTCAAACTCTTCAGCATCAAACATCCCTCTATCTAGTGAAGGTGGTTCTCAAGACAAATACTTCCCTCCTTCAAATTGGTGATCTCAAGGTGACATGTGCCAATCGGAAAGTGGAACAAGAACATCAGCAAGCAACCATCAAATCAACTGTCATCAAATGGGTGTTTTTTTTTTAATTCATCTCGCCTGTACCGTGCTTCTCACTGCAGGTGGGGACCAACTGCACGTAAGAGCACATAGTGGTCGAAGCCTTCTTAGTGACCTCAATGTGTGCACACCTGGCTCTCACCTGACAGCTACTCTCTCTACTAACCAACGTCTCCTTTCAGGTCCGGAGAGCGGAGTGTGCTAGCGGCATTGTCACTGGGAGTTCTGTAGCGTCTGAGGCCAGGCTGCAGCCTCCAGGGGAAAAAAACGCCACTTTATCATGACAGCGCTTCAACTCTTAAACATCAAGCATCCCTCTATTGAAGGTGGTTCTCAAGACAACTACTTACCTCCCTTCAATATATATATATATATATATATATATATATATATATATATATATATATATATATATATATATATATATATATATATATATATATATATATATATATATATATATATATATATATATATATATATATATATACTAACTATATATATATTGAAGGGTTATGGTCGCTGTTGAAGAACCACCTTCATTAACTGAACTAGATGATGTTGAAGAGTGAGCTTTGTCGCGATGATTGGCGTTTCGTCCCGGGGAGCTGCTTTAGACTCATCGGTGGTGTCGCGGCCCTTACCTGACGCACCGTCGCTTCCTCCACTCTGCTCACCTGGAAGAGGACGTCGATCAGCTGTCAGATGAGCTGGGTGGGCACGTGAAGCCACTGAGAAACCGTTATAACTCTTACGTGCAGTTGGTATCTACAATGCAGTGAGAAGCTGGCTGAAACGTTACTGCAAGATGACCGGGTAAGCTGCTCAGCGCAGAAAAACTTGAATGATGCCACGTTGAACGATTGTGGTAAAACAAACTCGCTCTACAAGGAAATGTCTTACCACGGCGAACAGCTTTGAGAGAAGATGGGATGCTGGCTGGTGTTCGTTGTGCCACTCCAGTGGTACTAGTCACTCTGGGGTCACCAATATGGAAGGGTTATGGTCGCTGTTGAAGAACCACCTTCATTATCACCAGATGATGTTGAAGAGAGTGGGCGTTGTCGACTAGATGATGTTTCGTCCCGGGGGGCTGCTCTGGACTCGTCAGCTTGTATAAACCCAGACGCCACGAAAATATATATATATATATATATATATATATATATATATATATATATATATATATATATATGCTCATATATATATATATATATATATATATAATATATATATATATATCTCTCTCTCTCTCTCTCTCTCTCTCTCTCTCCTCTCTCTCTCTCTATATATATATATATATATATATATATATATATATATATATATATATATATATATATATATATATATATATTTAACAGAAAAGTTTCTGTTATATTATAATAATAAATAAATAGATTTTTATTTCTTTAGCTATCTATTATTTCTCTAATCTCTGTTTAGCGTTTCAAAATTATCAAAAATTTGTCTTTCTTACGTCACTTCTATATTTGATTCCTTTGTTCCACCTCCTATCTCTCCCCCACGTACAGCGCGTGATGCTCAAACCCTCCTCCCTTCTATTTTTTTTTCTGATAATTCCCTTGCTGAGTTGTCGATAAGCAAGTTTTTATTTTTACTATTTCTATCTTTGGATTTTTGTTTTAATCGACGATTTTAATATCTCTTAGAATCTCTATTGATATATTCTTTCATTCAACACACTCTAAATTATTTACATCGACAGAAATCTTACGAAATAAATTACCATCCCTTCTCAAGCGAGCACTAGCATCTTTGCTTATCTCCCAAACAAAATATAATTCCCTCCCCCCCTTCTCTCCCCTCTCTCCTCCCCTCTTCGCCCACGCGATCCGGTTGGAAACCAGGGCTAGCAAGCATTCTTTTGAAAGGAATGAAACCTGGAAGTCATGTATATATTTTTTTGTGTTCTCGTGATAATTCTTGGTAAGCATTTTCCTCATCATTCCACATTTAATTTTTTTCAATCATTTCACATTTATTTTTTTTCATTTCATTACATACAAATTATAAGAAAATGATTTTATAATTTTTTTAGAAGTTGAAAGCCTAAATAATTGGAGAACACCAAATGTAATCAGTTCTCAAACGCGTAAGCACTTTAAAGATGTAATTCACACTGGGAATCCAGAAAATTTTCGGTAAGGAGAGAAAAGACGCAGTCCAAACCTGTTTCTCTCCAACACAATTTCTCCTCGCAACATAATGAAAATACTCCAGTGGAAAACATTTTGGTAAAAGACTGTCTCGATGAAACATCACCTCTCCTCCGGATTCATAAATTTGAAGAATATTCGCAAAATGGTGATAGCAGTCCCACCTCTCTTGGTGATTTCGATTCAACTATGAATGTAATGGGTAACAGAAACACCATCACTCACACAAAAATTTTTGATAATAATGAAAAGGATGTTTCTCATAATTTAGTTAACACAGCAAATTTAAATGTTACTTCTAACACGACCACGGAAAACTTTAAAATAATATTTTGTAATGAACCTCCAGTAAATGTTCTTAAAAATAACTGGAATAACATTTCATTTATTAAAATAGGCAATTTATTTAAAACCAACTCTCATTGCACCTCGAGCACAACTATGAATGTAATTCACAAAATGGAGCCAAATTCTCAATCGAAATCGAGTCACCTCCAGGTTCCCGATTATTTAAATGTTTCGCATGAATTAATCAATAGTGCATATATAAATGCTAACACACGCATCAATACTCAAGAGAATATTTTAAAGAATGTTGATACAGATTATTAAATGTTACTTCTGAGACCACCTCTCAGAATATTTCAAATTCACCTACGATTATGAAAGTAACTAATAATGAAACCATCTCTCACTATGATTTAGGTGCAGCTATTAATGTATATCCAAACGCTAACCCTTCCTCTTTCAACTTTTTGGACGCTCCTGATGATGATGTGTTACCATCAGAGAGCTCTCATATTAAATTTTTTTTTTATGTAAAACTGATTGTAATTCGCAGGTTATAATAAACATTAATGATACAAATGAGAGGGCCGATTTTGAATATGTTAAATGCCAACGGTTTGGTCATCCCTGAAAATACTATAGGGGACTGCATGACATATGACAAGTCCACGGAGAATTATTTCACATTCCCTGTGAAAGCACACAACATTGCAAAAATTGTGGAGAACCCCACAGTGCTTCTTCCTTAAAATGCCCGTCTTACCTGTTTGAACAGGTCTTGTAATTATGTACCATACAAAAATTGAGCAGGAGAGATGCCATTCACCAGCTCAAAGACAAATATCCCACAAGACAAAGGCAATGTTATGCTGCAATTGCACCAGCCCCCCCTGACTTCGCGTGTAAATCCTCTGACACAACTAAATTCTAGTAGTACTCTTCTCCTAAATTCTGGCGAAACTCAAGTAGTTACTGCAACCTGTCCTCCTGCATCGCCTATACTACCAGCTTTTCAAATAATCCGAAAGCAGCCCTTGATCCGATCTCCTGTTCGAAATGCCATCAACAACCCTACTCCGAGTACTAGTTTTCAACCAACTAACAATGAAGCTTGTTCATCCAATACATAGCTTGGAGAGCATATCCTGAAAATACACTTTGTCCTACACCCTCCCGATGAGTATAAACTCATGTATGTTACCTGCATCTATGTCCCCTAACCTGTCTCCCACCGTTACCCAATCTCTTGAAAAAGTTCCTAAACACAAAGAAAAGATTAATCTAAAATATAAAACATCCGAATTTCTAAAGCAAAACACATATTAACCCCAGATGTAAAAAATGCAACTCAGAAGAGACCTCGTCATAAGTCTATTCCTGAGACAAAAGCAACGACTCCAATAGATTGTACCCAATCACAGCTATTGAACAACCCACCAACCAATTCTCTGACAGCTTGCAGGGTTATTCAAGCTCTTCCGAATCCTCTTAAAACTCTTCCTTCGAGTTTCCTACCTCACCACTCCCTAAAGGGTTCGATGCCTTAGCGGATGAAATGGATCATAGTTCACAAATTGAGCCTGATATGACGACCCGGCCGCTCTCTCTCTCTCATGCTTCTTGCGCTTCCGAGAGAGATGAATAGAAAACCGTCCAACGCAAACAACGCAAGCGCTCCAAGCGTTCTAAATCTGCTGGTGGCAAGAGATGTTCCCCATCTTAACCCAAATTGTCCAGTTTTCCAAAATCACCCACCCGCATGATGGCTCACTGACAAAGTCTCTAGCGTCAGACCTCCGTAACCTAATGGATCCCATATTGGATCCCAATATTGCAACCCCAACTATTTTACAAAAAAGTGACACTCTTCCGGTGTCACTTTCTTACACTGCCTCCATGGAAACATTGCCATATATTCTCCACTCATTTCTGAATCTGCTTGCCTTGCAGATCCTGATATCGCTTCATTTCCTAAATATGAGCATTTTGGTTGCTCTTCCAATGACCAACCAAGTCCACACAATAAAATGGACTTGGTTGAACTCGACTTACTTCGCATTCATGGCGAAGCCCCTCCACCAAATACCACTGAAAACTTTCCCCCTAAAGCTGTCGTACAACCCAAATCTCTGTTGTACGACTATTCCTTACCACCAGGATTTCTTGCTCCTTCTAGTCGAGATCTACGTCTCAGCCTTTCATCCCAATCTGAATCAACTTCCAACATCACCCCTAGCCACATACAGACAACTGTCTCAAAACCACTATCATCATAAAATTTACAACAACATAACATGGCCACCTTCTTTCAATGGAATTGTCGTAGCTGCTACTCTAATTTTGAAGAACTTGTTCAACTAAAAACATATGTACACGAAAGTGCATATGTTTGCAAGAACTATGGTATCGCGACTTCATCCAACCATCGGAATTTAAATCGTCGCTAACCTCTATAGAAAGAGGTAACAATGATAGGGGAGCTGCAGGAATACTTATTCATAAATCTGTTCCCTTTTTCTCCAATCCCTCTGCAAACTAGACTTCATGCAGTGGCAGCACGAATTCAACTGTCCACCGACCTTACTGTCTGCTCGATCTACTTGTCTCCGAGTAGTGAGTTTACTAAGGTTGATTTAACTTATCTTTTTAAGCAGCTTCCTACTTCGGTTGTTATGCTTGGGAGATTTCAATCTTCCCCCACCCTAAGTCTAAGATCTTTGTAGATCTTCTAACCCCTTTTCCCTGGGATGCCTTAACACAGGACTCCCTTCATATGAACGCTTATATACACATTCTTCTTCCTGTATCGATATTTCCTTCTGCTCTCATTCTCTTTTGAATCGCTTTACCTGGTCCCACTTTGATTATTTATACGGCAGTAACCATTACCCAATGGCCTTAAATGAACTTGTATCGAGCCCAATGTTAAAACCCATTTCCACCTGGCGTTATGGCCAAGCTGAGTGGGCTCCTTTTCATCAAGCCACAGCTATCCCACTTTCCCCCTTCAATAAGCGGTTTCCATCTATTGATGATGCCTTTAACTTTTTCCAATAAGTTATCACCACAGCAGCGGAAGCTTGTATTCCGCAATCTTCCGCAGGTAGGCGCTCGGTAACCCCTTGGTGGTCCTAAGAGTGTGCACAAGCTAACCAGGAGAAGAAAAAAATCTCCAGGCAATACAAAATGACCCGTACCACCTCAAACATGATTATCTTTAAGGTAGCTGCGGCGAGAATTAGCCGAATTAATTGCCAAACACGCAAATAATACTTTCAAACTTATACTTCGACCGTTAACTCCACAACTCCCCTTTCTTTAGTATGGAAGGTTGCACAGAAAATATTTTGCCGCTCCAACTCTTCACCCACAGTCCTTCATTACGGGCCTGATATAACTAATACGATCTTTGCTCTAGCAGCTGTTGAAGATGCATTCGGTTATAGTTTTGGTAGTTACTCGAGCTCTTTTCGCTATCCCGAAGCCTTTTAAAAATTGAGAATTAACATTGCATCGCCAAACTTTTCAATAGCGAAAGGGGAAGATCATACCCATAACCGTCTTCTCACACTTACAGAGTATCAAACTGCATTAGCGAATATCAAAGACGGTACCCTTGGCCCAGACATGATTTCTTACATAATGCTGCGCCATATTTACTTTTCTGCAGCAGCTCTATTGATGGATCTGTAAAACAGAATCTGGATCGAATTCTCTTTCCATCTATTTGGACTACAACTTTTGTAATCCCTATTCCCAAACCTGGGAAAGATCCGAAGTTGGTGGACAACCAAAGACCAATTTCGCTGACCTGTCATACTTGTAAATTAATGAAGAAAATGGTTTCAGGCCGCCCTCTCCCGGTTTGAAGAACCGCCAGGCTTTTTCAAACTTCCAGTTTGGTTTCCGCAAAAAATCGCTCAACCGCGGATCCCTTGTTAATATTGGATCATGACATCCGGGAAACTCTCTCAACTGGTGGAATGATTCTTGGTGTCTTTTTCGACCTTGAAAAAGCTTATGACACAAGTTGGGGAACTGGGGTTCTCCTTAAACCCCACTCGCTCGGTTTCCGTGGACAACTCCCTCTTTTTATTAAAATGCCTTCTATCAAATAGATCCACCCAGGTTCGGTGCTCTTTTGTTCCATCACGCCACTTTCCTCTGTATGAAGGTGTTCCGCAGGGCAGTGTTCTAGTGTATTATTATTTGCTCTCGGATTCAATGACATCGTTATTTCTATCCCTACGACGGTCAATTATTCTCTCTACGTTCTTAGCAGTACTTTTTAAGAGAAAAGGGAATCGAAGAACCTGCCACCTTCCTTCCGCGAATCTATCCTTATATGGTTCGCCCATTCCTGTAACTTCACAAATTAAATTTCAAGGACTCGTTCTAGATGACCACTTGACATACGCACCGCACATTAAATTCCTGAAAACGAAATATCATTGCGTGCTTGACCTATTACTTCATCTCGCCTCAAAATCTTGGGGTGCTGATCGCAAGTCCCTTTTACGTCTCTACATCACCCTAACCTGATCGAAACTGGATGACGACTGCGTAGTATATGGTCAGACCTACCCAACTCTACTTCATCTGTTAGATCCCATCCAAAACTAGGATATCGGGTGAGCCTTGAAGTTGAATCTGATGTAATGTCACTCTCTCTTCGAAGGAAATACATCATGTGCACAAGTGATATTCGCTTTCAAACCCCAATACCATCTGCTCTAACGCCGATTCTGCAAGAAATACCTCAGAATCCTTCTTTCTGGCCATTTGCAATCACAGTTTATAACATTCTTAACTTCCTCAACATTTCTCTGCAAAAGGTGCTGCCGCTCTGCTATGATGAAGGGTATACACCTTGGTTATTTTCTGCTCCTGCCCTCTCTCTCTCCAAATGTGGTCACCTTGCTGCCTTGTTGAAGGCATCATTCCTGTCTCTTTCCGCAGCTCATGGTGGATTTACTGTAGTGTTTACTGACTGCTCTAAAACGGTGAACAGAGTGACTGCATCTGGTCTTTCCTGACCGTAACAATCTCTCATCACATTTCAATTTTACGGCAGAATTAATGGCTATAATGATATCCTTCTCTAATTTTATTCCTTAACCAAGATCACTCTTATGTCATTTATTCCGATTCGCTCAGCGTCCTCCAGGCGTTTAAGCACCCAATTCTAAAAACACAATAGTATCTGCTATACAACAATTTCTTCGAATGCTCCACTCTCGTAAGAAACAGATCATACTATGTTGGACCCCGTTTCATGTAGGAGTAACTGGCAATGAAATCACTGACAGAGGCCAAAATGGTGGCCTCTTCTTTTCGGAGCTGTTCTAGGTACCTCCAGAATGCCATTCTACAAGGTCGCCTCCCATCAACTGATTATTATCCTGCTTCCGACCTGACTTCCGGTCTTATAGGCAAGAGTGCTGGACGAGTGATCAGCGAGGGGAGAAACTTAGAAATATAAAGCCGAACATTGGCGAGTGGTCCTCCTCTCACCTACGAAAGCGCTTGCATGAGATGAGCCTTGCATGGCTCCGTATTGGCCACATCAATATCACTCACAACCACATGTCATGAGGCCCTACTCCCATCTGCAAATCTTGCTGCCGTCATATCCCGCAATCTATTCACCATATCTTCATCGATTGTCCCCAACTGGACCTCATTCGCCATAGTCATTTTCCTACTTTATAGTCTATAACACCTAAGAAAGGTTATCCCATATCTTATCCGAATCCTCCCACTTTAACAGTAACTCTATTTTCTCTTATCTTCAAGGACTGAATAATCCTTATAATATATGATTTTGTTATGTAATATTAGGACTATTTATAACGTAAGGACATAGCTTTATTGTTATTTATTTATTTTTGACTGGATATTCATTCCGCCATCCAAATTCTTTGACATTTAAAATATGTAAGCCAGAACCCACCCATGGAGTTGGTTATTAAACCCAGTGTGGTCGCTTCTCTGTGGGCCGTGGTGGGTCCTGTATATTAGCTCAAATATATATATATATATATATATATATATATATATATATATATATATATATATATATATATATATATATATATATATATATATATATATATATATATATATATATATATATATATATATATATATATATATATACTCAAGCTCCTTATAGATATTTTTTTAGTATATATGTATATATATGCTCTTTATATGCTATATATATATATATATATATATATATATATATATATATATATATATATATATATATATATGCTATATATATATATGTATATATATATATATATATATATATTATATATATATATAAAGAATATATATATATATATATATATATATATATATATATATATATATATATATATATATATATATATATATATATATATATAACTATATATATATATATATATATATATATATATATATAAATATATATATGAACTCCAAATCGGGACACCTACAGCTACACATCATATATATATATATATATATATATATATATATATATATATATATATATATATATATATATATATATATATATATATATATATATATATATATATATTTGTTATATATATATATATACTATTTATATACATATATATATATATATATATATATATATATATATATATATATATATATATATATATAAATATGTAAGGCATCCCACTTTATATATATTTGCTGCTCTGCTGTAACGCCCTTATATATATATATATATATATATATATATATATATATATATATATATATAACTATATATATAGCATATATATAACACTGCTCACTCTCTAAGTATCTGTGGTGATTGAGGTCAGGTCAATTTTACCAACATAGCGTGCCAATGCAGAAGCGTAGTTTTTTGAACGAACTCTTTTTCTCACCATGGCAAATTAAAAATTATGATTACGACTGACGTGCGTCCTCATCTCATTCTACCGCCATTTTTTGCGTTCAACTGCAACCGTTTGCCGAGCTCTTATAACTTATGAATTTTTTATTACTTTATGTTATCTAAAGCTTATTAAAGCGAGCTAATTACTTTTTTATGCCATGGTTACTGGGGTCCGTATTTTTAACAATACAAATTCAACTGCATCAAGTTTTTGTCTAAATCCTTTTGGTTTGGCCCACTAAGAATCAACCAGCATCCCGCTAAAGAGTGGTGACCATTGGAGTGACATCGAAGCCTACCAGTGGAAGTAGGCTCCCAACACCTAGCCAGCATATTTATCCCCAGCTACGGGCCTACCAAATTTTCGTGCGCAGCTTAAAAGCACGCGTTGGACCCCATCCATAGGCCAGAAAAAGGAAAACCATCCTGTTGCTCATATTCAGGACCTAATTATTATTATTATTATTATTATTATTATTATTATTATTATTATTATTATTATTATTATTATTATTATTATTATTATTATTATTATTATTATTATTATTATTATTATTATTATTATTATTATTATTATTATTATTATTATTATTTTATTATTATTATTATTATTATTATTATTATTATTATTATTATTATTATTATTATTATTATTATTTGTTTGTTTATATTTATTTTTGTTTATAATTATTATTATTATTATTATTATTATTATTGTTATTATTATTATTATTATTATTTTCATTTAATACTTGTAGAATAACACTTGACACTTCGACGTAGTTTTGAAGGCCTATAATTACTGGTCCGGACACATAAGAGAAAATCTCAGTAGCTGTAATGTTCAACTTGTGATTTAGTATTTTTTTTTAATCATATTTCTGCCGGAAACAAAATAGTTTAGTTTTATTTTCCACTTTGTCATCTTTTACATTATTTGCTTGTTACTTTCTAGTATTGGTGCTGTGGTTTTTGCTTTCTTTCTTCTTTTTTTCTCTCCTAATTCTTACCTTCTCTCTTCGTCATTTCTTTTCTCTTACTTCATTCTCCAGCCCTCGTCATGGTGGAGACTAACGACGACACTCATCCTCCCACCCCCTCACCACTTTCGTCTTCCTCCTTTCTACCCTCACCATCCTGAAACATGGTTTTCACTGGTAGATGGCATCCTTCGTACTATCAGTGATGAGGCGACCAAGTACAGTACAGTTTTGTCCTTCCTGCCTGAGGATGTATCCCTCCTCATTAGGGATTCCATCCCTACACTGTCCGCTTCTTCTACCCCTTACTCAGATCTTCGTACCCTCTTGATCTCCCGCCTGTCCCTTTCTCAGGAAGCCAAGTACGAAGAACTTCTACGTGGCACCTCACTAGGAGATCAGAAGCCTTCTGATCTCCTGGTGCAGATGCTCTCTTTGCTGAGTGGACCCCCTACTACACAGGAGTCAGGTTTTGTCCGCACTCTCTTTATTCAGAAACTACCCAGAGATGTACAGTATTTCCTCGCATCGATGGATCCAAAACTTACTCCAGGAGGTTGCAGAGAGAGCCGATGGTCTTATACGCTTCTTCAACTCTAATGCTCCCGCTGTTTCTGCCATCGCTGCTCCTGTGTCTGTTTCCTCTTCTCCTGCAGCTCAGGCACTTACTTTTCCTCCTACTTCATTGCCTCTCCCGTCTTCTTCGCTTCCTTCTCCCTATACTTTCTCTTCACCCCCTCTGTGGTCTCTCCGGTTCCCTCTCCCGCCGCTACTTCTTCTTCTTACGGTGTACCCGCCCCATCCGTCTTACCCCTGGTCCATCTCCAGCGCCTCTCACGACCCCTGTTCCTCCCGTTTTTCGAGTATAGAGACCCGTCTTTCGGCTTTGGAACATGGCATGGCAGACATGAAAGCAGAGCTGATGTCCATCTCCGCCATGCTACGGTCTCAAAGGGACTCTCGATCCCGCAACCACTCCTCTTCAGGTCGTCACTTCTCTGACCGTTCTCCCACCCCAGGCCCTCAGCAATATCCAAATGGGTATTGTTTTTACCACCACCGGTTTGGCTTGAAAGTGCATAAGTGCAACCAGCCCTGCACTTTTTCGGGAAACCCCCTAGCCAGCGGTCCATAAAGGCGGTGGATCCAGCTGGCCACCCCTCTGTTTGTTCTTCCTCTCCGCCTTCTTCGTCTCAGGATGTCCTGCGCCTTTTCGACAGGTCTACAAACCTGTTCTTTCTGATCGATACCGGAGCGTCGTATTCTTTGCTACCTCGAGATGCTACCCAGAAGTCCGCTGTTCCTCTTCCTGACCGGGCTCTTTACGCTGCAAATGGTAGTACCATCCCTGTCTATGGTGAGCGTTTGTGCACCTTAGACCTCTCTCTCCGCCGTCAATTCCCCTGGGTATTCGTGGTTGCTGATGTGACCCAGCCCATTTTGGGAGCTGATTTTCTGTCACATTTCGACCTTATGGTCGATCTAAGAAACAGGAGATTGGTTGACGGTTGTACGTCTCTGTCTTCTGCAGGTACCGTAGTTTCTTCTGCTCTTAAAGGCATCTCTGCGGTTGCTCCTTCTTCTGGTACCTCCCCCTTCTTCACCATCCTGCAGAAGGATTTTCCGGCGCTGTTGAACCCCTGTTCTTCTTCTTCTTCTCCTGTTCAACACTCTGTGTGCCATCATATAGAGACTACTGGCTCTCCCACCTTCGCTCGTGCTCGGCGTCTGCCTCCTGACAAGCTCAAGGCAGCCAAGGCGGAGTTTGAGCACATGCTCGAACTTGGTATCGTCCGCCCTTCCAAAAGTTCATGGTCCTCCCCCCTCCACATGGTTCCTAAAGGTGCTTCTGATTGGAGGCCTGTGGGAGATTTTAGGGCTCTGAACGCTTGTACGATACCAGACCGCTACCCGGTCCCGCACATCCAGTCTTTCACCTCAATGGCTGGTAAATCCATTTTAGCAAATTGGATCTTGTCCGGGCTCCCATCCAGATCCCGCGCTAGAGGACATACCGAAGACAGCCATCATCACCCCTTTTGGCCTCTTTGAGTACACACATTCCTTTCGGTTTGATTTGATTAGCTTCTTTAAACACTTCATCGATGACGTTCTTAGAGGTCTCCCCTTCGCATTTGCTTATCTGGATGACCTCCTATAGCTTCCTCTTCTCCTGCCTAGCATGAGCAACATCTACGTGCCGTTGCCAGGTTGGACGAATGTAGCATGCGTCTCAACCCGGCAAAGTGTGTTTTTGAATGTCCCTTCTCTTACCTTTCTAGGACACACTGTTTCAACGGATGGCATTTGTCCTCTTGCAGAGCGCGTGGAGGCCATTCGCACCTTCCCTAAGCCTGTCTCTCAGAAGCAGCTTCGTCAGTACCTCGGCATGCTTAACTTCTATCATCGTTTTCTCAAATCAGGCGCTGATATTCTTCGACCCCTCACCGCTCTCATCCGCCCCAAGCACCGAGGCAGTTCCCAAAAGTGGACTAGACTGACGAAGCTACTGCTGCTTTTGAAGCTTCCAAAGAAGCACTTGCTTCTGCCACTCTCTTGGTCCACCCAGGACTCAGCTCCGACCAGAGTTAGGTTGATGCCTCCGATTTTGCTGTCGGAGGTGTTCTCCAGCAGCACCTGAACGAAGGTGGTATCTCGCCTTTTTCTCTCGCCGTTACAGCCTCCTGAGACTCGCTACAGTGCTTTCGGGAGGTAGTTACTTTCTCGCCATCCGTCATTTCCGCTACTTTCTGGAGGTTCGTGAGTTCCACATACTCACTGATCACAAACCACTTACCTTCACAGCTGGTGCTCCAGAAACGAACGACATTCTCTCCGAAGCTCGATCACCTTGGTATATCTCACAGTTCTGCCGATGGGCATATTTCAGGTGTTGACAACTTCACTGCTGACGCTCTCTCCCGCATCAAAATTGACGGGGTTTCAGCCTTGCCCAACATCGACTACGACGCTATGACAACGTGCCAGACTACCGAAGATCCTGCACTTCCACAAGACTCTTCTCTCAAGCTGGAGTGGCTCCAACTCCCTGGGATAGAGAAAAACTTCTGTGCGATGTCTCTCAGGGATCTCCTCGTCCTTTCGTACCTGCATCGTTCCGTAAGGCTGTTTTCCTCAATCTTCACTCGCTTTCCCACCCTGGCATTGAGGCTTCCCGCAAACTGGTGCTGCCCGATTTGTGTGGCCTGATCTGAATGCCGACGTAGTAACAGTGTCGCACTTGTCTTCCCTGCCAGCGTTCAAAGGTCCACTCACACCAAGTCCCCTCTAGGCACCTTCTTACCGTGGTGCTCACTTTGAACGTGCCATCGACATCATTGGACCCTCTGCCTCCCTCCGCGGTAGAAATACGATGCTTACGTGTATTGGTGCGATCGGGTTCACACGATGGTTGAGCTATCACTTCTCTCTGTCGCCAACGCGGAATCCATAGCTAAAGCTTTCTTGGCTCATTGGATTTCGCGCTTTGGTGTGCCGCTTTCTGTCACAACGGACCAAGGTAGACCTTTTGAATCTTTCTTATGGAGAAATTTGATGAATCTTCTTGGTTCCGAGAAGATTCACACGACTTCTTTTAATCCAAAAGGGAACGGCATTGTTGAACGTTTCCACCGTCAGCTAAAGGCTTCTCTTCTAGCTCAGCCCAATGAAAAATTGGACTGACGCTCTCCCTTTCGTAATGCTTGGCATTCGCTCCGCTGTTAAAGAGGATCTGCACTGTTCAGCTGCTGAATTGATGTATGGCTCTCCTCTTCATCTTCCCGGTGACTTCTTTTCACAGTCTTCTCCTCCTTCTACAGCCAACCCGCTTGCTTATCTTATCCGCTTGAGTCGCTGTGCTTCGTCGTGGAGACCAACTCCTTCTCGTCCACACAAGGTGCATTCCTATATCCCTAAGGACCTTTCTTCCTGCACTCATGTCTTCGTTCGACATGACTCCCACCGCACCGCTCTCCAACCTAAGTACGACGGACCTTTTCCTGTGATGCTTAGGAAGGAGAAATTCTTCACGATCCAGCGTCCCACACGCACAGGTCGTATCGATCGATCGCCTTAAACCTGCTTTCTTCGAGGCGAATCCTCTTCCTGTTCTCGACCCTGATGCTTTACCTTTTGTTTCAATTTCTCCCCCTTCAACTCGTTCTTTTAACGTTCCTATTTCTCCTCCTGCATCTCTTCCTCCTCCTCCTTCTCCTCCTCCTCCTCTCCCTTTTCCTGATCCTCTTCCTTACCCTCCTCCCCCTCCTTCTCCACAGCCAACAGCACCAATACGACCGGCTCAGACTCCACCCGCACGGTCATCGTCCTCCTTGCCTCCCTCCACTCCGGCTCAGGATTCTTCAACTCCAGCTCCACCTCGGGCTACTCTTACGACACATGCAGATGTTCCGACTCGCCCGATCACCCGCTCACAATCTGGGAATCCTGTCCAGACTCCATCCCAACCGCTTACTAGAATATCGAGCAGGGGTAGGCACATTCGATGGCCGGCGCGCTATTTGGAATAGTTTCGTGCCTTCAGCACTGCAGGGGAGTATCTGTGGTAATTGAGGTCAGGTCAATTTTACCAACATAGCGTGCCAATGCAGAAGCGTAGTTTTTTGAACGAACTCTTTTTCTCACCATGGCAAATTAAAAATTATGATTACGACTGACGTGCGTCCTCATCTCATTCTACCGCCATTTTTGCGTTCAACTGCAACCGTTTGCCGAGCTCTTATAACTTATGAATTTTTACTCTTTTATGAAGGCTTAAAGCTTATTAAAGCAAGTGAATTACTTCTTTATGCCATGGTTACTGGGGTCCGTATTTTTAACAATACAAATTCAACTGCATCAAGTTTTTGTCTAAATCCTTTTGGTTTGGCCCACTAAGAATCAACCAGCATCCCGCTAAAATATATATATATAATCGCACGAGCGATAATTTAAAAAATGTATATATCGATTGACAAAACCTCATGCCCTGAAAAATGTATTAGCAAAGATTAATAATTGTATTATATTAATACACTATGGTATTAGTTTAACATTTTATATATATATATATATATATATATATATATATATATATATATATATATATATATATATATATATATATATATATATATATATATATATATATAAATACTTACTAACTATTTTTATATATATATATATATATATATATATATATATATATATTAAAAATATGCGAAAGCATGTTAAAATTTGGTTTGTATCATAAAATCGGGACAAAATCGGGACTCTCTTCTAAATCGGGACAAGGGTTTCAAAAAAAGGACTGTCCCGGCTAAATCGGGACGAATGGTAACCTTAATTATATATATATATATATATATATATATATATATATATATATATATATATATATATATATATAACACTATATATATATATATATATATATATATATATATATATATAAATATATATTTATGTATATATATATATATATAAATATATATATATATATATATATATATATATATATATATATATATATATATATATATATATATATATATATATATATATATATATATATATATATATATATATATATTGTGGCGTCTGATGCAGGAGGCTGCTAGCACGACTGAAGACTCCTAAGCAGCCTCCGGGAAGAAACGCCACTTTCTCGTGACAACGCTCACTCTCTTCAACATCTAATATTCTGTTATTGAAGGTAGTTATTCAAGACCCTCAAATAACCTCTTCAAATTGGTGACCACCAGAGTGACACGTGCCACTGGAGTGTCACAACGAACACCAACAACCAGTAAGCCCATCTGCTTTCCAAGTTGTTCACCGTGGTAAGACATCTCGTGATGATTGACACTCGCCCAAAGTGCTTCTTCCTGAAGAGTTTGTTTTACCACATATGACGTGTAAGGAACAAAAGAAACTAGTTTAAGTAAGTGAAGCAGGGGCGGGAATTCAACAAAAAAGGTTAGTAAAACTTAAACCCTGTTAAGAGGGGTTATAGGGAATCCTTATGGTTCATTAAATCTGCCTTTCTTGTTTTATTGCAGGAAATGGACCAAATGTTAAAAGATTAAATGTTTTCTCATCAAGTCTATATAAGAATTGTAAATAATATAAAATAGTAATAAGAAAAAACTTATAATAAATAAGTTGGATAAAAAAGAAACTTTCAGTTGATTCATTATTGGTTATGGTATAATCATCGATGTGAGAGAGTCAAACAATTGGAGGGATGTAATAATATTGATGAGGTACTATTGGCTCTTAAGTGTGTCTCACTATCGTGTGTGTGTGTGTTGGAGTATTTATAAGTTTGTATAAACTAATAAACTAATTAACTAAACGAAAGAGAACTAATATTAATAACATAATTCATCCTTTTTGTTTTTTTGTCTTTCACTTGTCTTTTCTGCTTTCATCAACATTATTATAAATTCGCCATCTGCCATAATAAAGTATTATATTTCTTATTCATAATTGTTTAATACTCAGTTTAATCTTTTAACAACCTCATATTAAAATGGGAGGTTCAGATGATGAAAGGAAAGAGGTAGAGAAAGAGCCGCGACAACATAAGTATAGTAGTTGTCCAAGATTTGGGGAAGAGGAGGATGAAGAGTTTGAAATATGGTTGGATAGGGTAACAGCATGGGAAGCATATGTGGATGGAATTGCAAGGTTCCCAGGAATAGAAGTAAAATTAAGTTTGAGAGGAGAGGCATTCAAGGTGATTAGAGGAATACCAGATGAACAACTGAAAGAAAAAGAGGGAGTAAAATTGATAGTAGAGGCACTAAAGGGTGTATACGGGAGGAATTTTGTGAGTGATAGATTCAATAGGATGAGACTTTTATTTAACATTCAAAGAAAGAAAGAGGAGAATATGCGAACGTACATACAGAGGTTTAAGGGAATATATGAGGATTGTGAGAAGGCTGGAGTGAGTGTAGGAGAAGAAATGAAAGGGTATCTGTTGCTAGATAGATCAGGTCTGGAAGAAATAAAGAAACAGTTAGTGCTAGCATCAGTGGGAAGTGAGAGTATTTCATTTGTGAATATGAAAGAATCGTTGCAGAGAATATTTGCTGAGAAAGAAGAGGGGGAATGGCAGAAAAGAAAGGAAGAAAAAAGCTCACAAGTGCATAATTGGGAAGAGAGAGGAATGAGAACCTGGGGAGCTGCTAGAGGTACATCATATGTCCGAAGAGAACAAGCACTAAGGAAAAATCCGATCAGGTGGGGAAAGGTGACACGGTGCATGATATGTAAATCAGAGTACCATTACGCGTATAACTATCGTTGCAGAGAAACGAAAGTGAGAAAGAGAAAAGGGAAGAAGGGAGAGAGAGAGTATACTGGGAGGACATAAGAGAAGAGAGTGATTGGTCAGAAAATGTTGAAGGAATTTTGGATACTGGGTGCATAGCAACCATTTGTGGGGAAAAGTGACTAGGAAAGGTGTTAGTGAATGTAAGTAGGGAAGACATAAGAGAACGAATGAAGAACAAGAATCAGTAAAAGGGCAGTATATATTTGGGGAGAATAAGTATGAGGCCTTCAAAGCTGTTAAGATACCATGTAGAGTAGGGGGAATTAAATTTTGGATTAGGACAGAAGTTGTAAAAGGTGAAATTCCATGGTTGATAGGGAGACAGACAATGGAAAAAATGAAAGTAACGATAGATTTAAATGAGAAAAAAGTTATTTTAGGGGATTTAGGTAACGTAAATCTACACTATAACACAGTAAGACATATTAGAGTAAGGATACTTGACACTAACTCAGAGGGTAATCAAAATGAAATGTGGTATGGTAGGTATAAAAGGGAATGGTTATTAGAAGCAAAGGGAAGAAGAATTAAATTATTGAAGTTACATCTGCAATTTGGTCATGGGAGTTGTGATAAAATTATGAAGATGATAATGTCAGCCTATCATAACGAGGAAGGAGTGAGTGAAGAGATAATGAAGGAAATAGAGGAGGAGTTAAAGGACCTATGTAACACCTGTAAGGTGTGCATAAGGTATAAAAGAACACCAACAAAGCCCGTGGTTGGCTTCCCTCAAAGCCAGAAGTTTAATGAAGTGGTGGCTATGGATTTGTGGGAATTAAAAGGAAAAATGTTTCTACTGTTGGTCGATGTCGCAACAAGGTTTTGTCAGGGGACATGGATAAGAAATAAGAAAGGAGAGGAAATAGCAGAGAAAGTATTAGATAGGTGGATTAGTGTATTTGGAGCACCTGAATGTTTCTTTACAGATAATGGATTAGAATTTAATAACAAAGAAATGAGAAATTTAAATGAAAGGTTCGGTATACAAATGAGATGTACAGCAGCAGAGAGTCCATGGAGTAATGGTATATGCGAGAATCTGGTGGGGCTTGTGAAGGAAAATATGAGAAAATTGGAAGAGGAGGTACCAAATCTGGAGATATGTCTCAAGTGGACTATTGCAGCCAGGAATAGTCTGTTAATGAAAGGAGGTTATGCCCCTAATCAACTAGTATTTGGTAGAAACTTAGGGGTACCGACAATAGAAGGAGGAAAGAAGAAAATTACTATGTTAGAGAAAGGAAACGAATGTGAGATCATAAGAGATACCCTAACTGGGTTACATCTAGCAAGGGAAATACATATAAAACGAGAATCAGAGGATAGAATAAGAAGAGCTGTATTAGAAAATGTTAGAGAACACAAATTGGAAGAAGCCCAGATAGGAGAAGAAGTATATTATAAGAGGGAAAATGAAAAAGAATGGAGAGGACCCGCTAAGGTGATAGGAAGAGACGGGAAGGTAGTAATAGTAAAACATGGAAGTTCGGTGCGATGGGTAAATAGAGTTCACATAACAAGAATACAAGGCGAAACAACTAATAGAAAGAGAAGGGAATTAGAAGGAGAATCAAACGAGGAAAAAGAGCAATTACACAGGGAAAGAAGTAAGGCAACGAGGAGAGAGCAAGTATATGAAAGGAATTCAGATGATTCAGATAGCGAAGGAGAGAGAATTGAATACAGGGAAATTGAAAAGAAAAGAAAGGGTAGACAAGAGACAATGGAAGAGAAGAAAATTAATAAAGAGGCGTTAAGGAAGGGGGAAAGATATAGGATATGGAATGAAGATGAGGAAGAAAGGAAAATTGAAATCTTGGGAAGAGCAGCAAAGAAAAGCAGTAAAAAATATAGTCAAAGCTACAACATAATTGATATAGAAACCGGAGAGAAGGAGTGGGTGGATTTAAGGTACTACCCTGGAATAAGTGATCTACCAAATGTTGTTGAAGAATCTCAAGAACCTGAAGAACACACAGACCTAGAAGAAAACGGTGAGAATGAAAGAGTGAAAGGTGTGAGAGAGGAAGAACAGACAGGAACTGAAGAAACGGAAGAAACAGACGATGATAACAGTTTTTATTTTGAAAATACAAAAGAGAATAAGGAGTTGGAACAACAACAGGAGGCAAAAAGACGGGAATTAGAGAGTTGGAAAGAACATAATGTTTATAAAGAAGTCAATTGTTCTGAATGGAAAGGAAAAAAGGTGATGAATACAAGATGGGTTATGACAAAAAAGGAAATTGAAGGAAGACAGGGATGGAAGGCAAGGTTGGTAGTAAGAGGATTCGAAGAAAAGGAGAAGGACCTAGTAACAGATGCTCCGCTACGGAAACACTAAAACTGTGTATTGCAATTATGGGGCGTTATGGATGGTCGTGCAAAAGTATGGACATCAAAACAGCGTATCTACAAGGAGATGAAATAACAAGAGAGGTTTACGTCAAGCCACCAAAGGAAGCTCAAAGTAGGAAGATGTGGAGACTTAATAAGGGGGCGTACGGGTTAAAAGATGCAGCTCGTATCTGGTATGAGAAACTGTTAAGGGTGATACAAGAGACATGGGAAAAAAAGTTTTATTAATCCTACCGTCTATAGATGGAAGAGGAAGAATCATTTAATAGGTGTTATGTGTTCCCACGTAGACGACTTATTGTATGGGGGAACAAAAGAATTTGAAAAGGAAGTAATAGGGAATTTGAAGAGACGTCTAAAAATCGGAAATGAGGATGAGAAATGTTTTAAATACATAGGGGTAGAGATAGAAGAACGTGAGAAGGAGATTATCCTTAGTCAAAATAAATACATTCAAGAAATTAAAAAGGACAGTGAAGAATATGGGAAGATCGAGAATAGTAGGGAGCTAACAAATAAAGAAATGACAAGGTACAGATCTCATATAGGGAAACTTAATTGGATTGGACAACACACCAGACCAGACATATCTTTTGACGTTAGTGTATTAAGTAAACACAACAAACAGGCAACAGGGATAAATATGAAAGAAGTAGATAGAGTGATAGAAAAGGTGAGGAAGAAAGAAATGAATGTGGAGTTAGATAAACTGAAGGGAAGTAAGCTAGAATTCGAGATTTTTACAGATGCATCATTTGGTAATGTGGAAGGTATGAAATCGCAGATCGGTTATTTGATAGGGATAAGGGATGAGTTGGGGAATAAATACCCTTTGCTGTGGAAATCAGGAGTTGCCAAAAGGATAGCCAGGTCCACTATAGAAGCAGAAACCTTAGCCTTAAATGAAGGGATTGATGCGGGAATGTATTTAAGAGAATTATGGACAGAATTGACAAATGAGGTGATAGAGATAAGAGTGAAAGTAGACAGTAAAACACTGGTAAATGCTTTGGGTTCGACATCAGGTGTGTTGAATAAAAGATTAAGGATTGATATAGGGTGTTTAAAAGAAAGGTTAGAAAAGGAAGAAGTAAAAGAAATTGAGTGGATACCTACAGAGAAACAAATAGCTGATGTGTTAACAAAAGATAGAGTAAATGTGAAGAATAT
>JABUQX010089131.1:55000-67690 GCA_015478945.1 Trachelipus rathkii | reverse complement strand
GGAAGCAACGCTTAAATTGTAGGTTACTTTATGTGTTACTAACCTATTTGGTGCTGATCGATAAACAAAATATACGTGTCAAAAGCATGAAGTTTTTTTAGTATAAAATAGTACTTTAACTTACAAGATATAGATAAATACAATGCAAGTAAAATTCATGCATACTCACCAACTTCAAGCCATCAATCAGATGAACTGTCTCAGTGTTACCAAATTAATAATGCAGTGAATATAAATCGAGTTACTGTAGCTTATGTTACATTACTATATGGTGACCATGAGCGAGAACTACTCAATATAGCTCAGCACTGCCTCACATGCTGCATTTACGGCGGCGTGGTATGTTTGCTGAATCTTATGCTTAAGTTTACATATACTTGACATATTGTGAGGGTGCTATCCACTCTTATCAACTCGTCTTTATGTAATCGTAGATATCTTTATCGACAAACTATTTACCTATGACCGCACTCTCTCCTCTCTCTCCTCTCTCTCTACATTCTAAAGAGCTTCAAAATTCTCATTTTACTTCCTCTCTCTCTCTCTCCTTCATTATTATCACTCTCTCTCATCTCTATCTCTCTCATCTGGCTCTCTCTGTCTTGCTACCTTCTCTCTCGTCTGAGAATAAGTAGCTTAGGTAGGCCCATTGGCCTGTAATTTCTTAATTTCATATTATGATTATCATTATTACTATGTAATTTATATTGACAACATATATTTTCACATTAATTTACTTAAATATCTTTCTATTTAGAGGTTTCCTTTACCCTGGGAAATCAATTATCCGATTTTAGTGTTTAAGCCTTCTAATTCTGTTTATTCAATCTTAGAAATTAATTAAGTTATTTAACACGGTCATCGAATATTTTATTACATGTAGAACACCAGCTTAGTAATGAAACTAAATAGGTGTCGCACCAGATGCGCTGCCTATGATAAAAAGACTCTTTTCAATGCATTTACTACTCTTTGCTCACTAACGCTCTAATTTGACGTGGCTTTACTCGGCTACTATCTAAGAAGTTACATATCGCAATATTGTGGGGAGGTTGCCACTGCTCCACTACTCTCTATATGAGACTACATCTCAATTATTTATTAATCTACTAATTTATTTATTAACCAATCTAACATCAATTACTTATTACTTATCCTCTCCAATCGATTGAGAGGTTTTCTTATGACTACTTGGAGCAATGTCCACTTGCAGCATTATTTGCGGCGTCAACAACCCTTGGCTCTGTATCTCTCATGCTACACGATCTACTACAATCATCTCAATCCTACTTACTTTCTATTATATCTAGCTTTATTTTTATGATTTTTATCACTGAGGAATTAGATCATTTATACGTAGCCGAAGCACGCTCATCCAAATTGCTGCTATCTGGATTTCACTAAGTATCAGTCAGATCATACTACCCCTTATTAGAATGATAAGATAGGGAAAAAGTCTATAAAAGACCATGCCGGAATCCTATAGAATTTCAATTTTCAATTATGGAGAGTCGTTATGCGACATGGGACATTCTGTTGGAGATGGAGTAATATAATTGCTGTCCTAAAATATATTATTCTGAGTATAAAGACTTACTTTCTCTTAGAAAGATGTTCCACAGTCTAAGACACATAAAATTAAAAGTAAGATATATAAATATAATCAGGCCATGGCACGCCAACCACAACCTAGGGAACCAAAGTGATAGGTCAATTAAAATCCAGAACTAGTCCAGTCAAAACAACGTACAGCAAAAATTAATGTAACATTCAAGAAGCAGCAATTGCGAGCACCACTCTAGAATAGTCCCAAGTCAACCAATAATAAATAATAAAATAAGAATAATACTTAAAAAGCAAGCAATAAGAAGCCGATGCCTCCAAACATGTCCGTACAGCTACGAGGCCAATAAAGTCAATAAATATAACCAAATTAAATAATTAAAAATAAATTAAAGGAAAACCAGCAATTTAGACGCCTTCTAGAAAATTTCTTTGTCTCAACAGTCCAAACTTCATAATAAAAAATAAGAAAAATAATAATACTTAATAAAAGCCCGCAAAACCATGCGTCCTTTCTATGTAGACTGCTAGCCCTAATACAACACAACTAATTAAATAAATAAATTAAAGCTATAATTTAATCAAAAATTAGAATGTCCCAGTCAAACAAACCACTCAGAATAAAATATCAAACTAAGTAAATAAGAATAATAACTATAATAAAGCTCGCATGCCTAATAACTAGACTTTCCACAAGATGCACCAATAATAATTAGATTAATTTAAAAAGTATTTAAAGAAACAGTCGATTAATTACTACACAAATAAATTTACCAAAGGCCTAAGGTCACAGTAAAAGTGTTACCAAAAATAATATGTAAGATAGAACATAGTACGAGTATTTGAAATGAATTGAACTTGTGTTGCGTAAGTACTTTTACTAGTCCTTGATAGGAACTCTCTAGAGAAGTCACACTTCCTACCGATAATTAAAGAGTAAAATTTAATTTAGAAGCCGGCATGGACCTATCTAGAACTTCACGCCTATTCTTATCCTCAAGCCAAAAATCTACATCCTCGTTGCTTTACGCTTTACGTTGCTCCCTCTTCAGCATATATATGTCAATAGGGTGAAAATTATAGAAATATTCAAATATGGAAAAACATAAACAATCCTATTATACGATAATTATATTTACTACATACATATATAAATACTAATTACTATAATTAATAAATTAGTCTTTAATCTATGAGCTTTATAATTTATCAATATTTTTTAACCCTAGCCTGGCTCTGGTTTGCAAATATTAATAGCTTAAATGGATAATCGATATTATAACAGCAATCACTAAGAGAATGTTACATAGTTTTATTTACAAAGAATTGCTGAAAATTAGAAAAAAAATTTATATTAAAAAAACTCCATAATAATATAGTTTTTTTATAATATGTCTATACAACAATGTAATTAAATTATTAATAAACTAAAAATATGACAACAAAATTTATAAAAAAGATAAATATAATAATCATAAAAAAAATTTCAAAACAGTACAATTACTATAACTTAAAAATCATGCATTCTATTATAGTAATAGAAAAGATTAAGCATATAAAGAAATCTAAATTGATTTTTTATTAATATTTTTATAACTTTGTATTATAGTTTGTAAATCCGTTCTGCTGTTTTTTATTTTTCGTTTAATCTATTAATGTTTATCATTATAAATTAAATCCAATTGTATCAAGTACGTGTATACATGTTTAAAATATATATTATAGTCAATATATTAATGATATATATATAATAATAAATAAATTTATTAACTCAGCTTGAATTATTAACTTAATCTTTCTCATATATAATACTTACATATGTCTCATTACCACATAATAATTTGCAACATATTTCCATATTCTGATATATATTAATTGATAAATAAATGAATAATAATACCTAATTATTGGACATAGTTTGAAAAGGATTTAAAAATAAACCTTCATTATTTTAGAGTGCTCAAAATTTTATTAAAGTTTATAATATAACACATAATAATAGTCCACATTATAAATATATATAACCTATAAAATAAATCGATTTAATCCTTTTTTCATGATAGAAAGTAATGAAATGATCTTAGTTTTTATTACTTCATATTAATTAGGTGACTTATTAATAAATAAGTTCTTTTGTATGAATATAAGGTATAATTAATGTAGTTGTGGATGTTCTGTGTTAGTAATATTGTTAGATGCTGATGTGGCTGCTGAGTGCTTGATGATATAGCTTTTTGTGTAGGCATTGTGCTTTTTGTGTGTTGTTGAGTGTTGTCAATAGTAGACGTAAATCTAATATAATAACTTCTTTTTGATTACCATTAGCAACAAGCTGATTCAAAGATGTTTGTTAAACAACGTTCTATCTATGCTTACACCAAAAAATTTTGCCTGATCTACACAAATTACATAGGGCGAATTGGAGGAAACAAGTATATCAAAAACGTTGTGCGTAGCACAAATGACATAATTTTTTACAGTGACGCAGCTATTAAAGTTCCAGATCACTTTGATAGTTTTTAGTATTGGTAATTCACTGGATGTTGATTATTTTAAGGATTATATATAGGAAAGATAAGTATTTACATATCAAGCATATTAATAAACTTCAGTTGAATTTAGTATATGTATTTGTGCAAGTTACTCGCTAAATTAATAGTTGGATTACACTAAGTCATTCACGAACAACGTCTTACGACCTTTAACTTGCTAGGAATAATTTACAATAAACTTCAAAATCTTGATAATATATAAACAGAGAGATGCTTACTTACTGAATAGTTAGTCGAAGTTAGAAAATACTTCCACCATATAACACCTGTTTTTATTATATTAGAAGTCCTGAAATCAATGATCAATATACTAAATAGCGATTGAGCAAACATTTGATAAAAATGGGTTCAATATGTCATGATTTGAAAGGCTATATATGATAGAAAAAGGTGTTGTAAAAGTATTTCAACTTTCGGACAACTATTACAGAAAGAAACAGTGTGAATAATAAAGTGAAGACAATCATTATTAGGTAGCAAAAATATGATCTAAATCCACAAAACAAAATTACTTTTACGGAAAAACTAAAAACTAATCGTAATTATTTCCTAGTAAAAAAAAAAAAAAGTTTCTTTTTTTCCCTATCCATGAGAAAATAATGCGGATCAGTTTGGAGAAAACTTTAATTTTTTACAAAAAAATGGTTACGAGTTGCGGCACTATAAGCCCCAATAGATCTGAAAACCGAACTGTGTGTTTAAGTTTAAGATATATAACTTATATATTTACATAAGTTGTTATAAAAAAATTGACGTTATAAAAATAAAATAAAAACAGAGAAATGTTTTCTTTCTCATGAAAAAAAAGGAAGACGCTTTATTAAAATATAACATCCATAGACTTACTGACAAATGTCATTTTTGTTATAATTAAAAAAACTCCTCTAAAAAATTAACATGATGGCATTTATGTAGGCGGAGCGCCGGAAATCTAATAGGTCCTAAAGGCAACAGACCCCGAATGTCAATGTTTTTTAAATCTAGGTGGAAATTTTTTTTTTTATTTGAAACAATATTATTAAAACAAAAAAAATAAATACACCAAAAAATATACAGGGAAATACTGTTTATGACAAAGAAGGCTAAACATTAAATAAATCCGACCAATTAAACCGCCGCACCAACAACAGCACAACACACCAAAGTAATATAACCAAATCAACAAGTAATTTACATCACATATCGACAATCAAACCTCGCAGACTATCTCAATACCCAACCGCCATCACTACCACTAACCCATCATCGCTAACCACTTATACTGTTTCCAACACCGCAACTAAACTCCTTCTACCTCACAGTTTTTACAAAAATCAGTTACCACACATAAACAATAAAAAACGAAAGAAAAACGCTATACAAACACACACACCCCAAAAAAAAACCCTTCACAACAAAACCAACCACACCCCGCCACAACCACAAACGGGCAACGTTTAAAAAATGTATCATAAGTTGATTACTATTAAGTCAACGAAAAATGTGATTCATAAAATTTTAATCAGAATTAAATTAAAGCCTACAAAAAAAATTAAAAAACAATCATTACTAATATATAAATAATATATTATATATTTATATATATATAAATATAATAGATATAATATCATATTATAATTATATATATATAAATATAATATATACTATATATTATATATATAATATAATATATACATTTATATTATATTATATCATAGATAATATATATATTATATAATATATTATATTTATCATATATTTATCATTATCATATAATATAGTTATATATATATATATATAATTGATATATATTATTTATAAATAATAGATAGACCGACGCAAAAAAAACCCACAAAACCGCACACTAACGCCATCATCAAAATCCACCAACCAATCTCTGCAAACAACATAATAAACCAAGCCCAAACAAAACACTAAACACAACACCAACGCCAAAACCACCACAAATACCGAACACCACCAGCACACCACAACAAAACCCACACCACACCACACCCCCAAGTTTACACAACACACCCAACCCACACACACCCCCAACCACACACAACCAACAACAACCACAAACACCCACACGACACCGCACACCACAAATCACCACGCACACAAACAACCACAAACCCACCGCAACCCCACAAAAACCGACAACACAAAACACAACCAAACAAACCCAAACAACACTCCACACACAAACACCCACACCTCAACAACAAAACAACACACAAACCACACAAACCACACAAAACCAAACCGCACACAGAACCACACAAAACCAACACACACAACACAACACCATACACCCCCCCACGTCCCACCATATAACAGCACACGCACACTCAGCCCAACCAACCACGCACACTAAACAACACACACAACCAACGCAAACAACTAACGCCACAACTACACCAAACCACAACCCACAAACCACAAAACACCACAACCCAACACACCACCTCAACGAACACAAACCGCATACACACACCAACACCAACAACCATCGTCTCAAAACACACACAACACCCAACAAGAAAACCTCCACCACAACACACAAATCAAAAAGTACCACAAAATACAATCCGCAAACAACAACACTCACAACGACCCACACAACCAACACAACCACCAAACAACCCTCCAACCCCCCAGAAACTCAAACACACAACACAAAACCTCCACCCACCCATTAGTCAACACATCACAAACACAACCCACACCAAAACACACACACAAAATAGAATATCAAACACACCAACAAACAACCCAAAAAGCAACACAATTATACAGCACCACACCACAAACCACACCACACACAACCCAACAGCAAATATAAACGACAACACTAAAAAAACAAACAAACTTACCACCCACACTAACACACCCAAAACACAACACATCACCCACAAACCCCCAAATTAACAACGTACATAAGACATAAGATCACCACACAGTCCCAAATATAGAACCAACACTAACCTACAAAATAACTCACAGAACCCACACGACACAAAATAAGCCCCGCAACACAAAAACACACACAAACAAAACCAAACAAGCAAAACGAACACCACACACACACACACCAAAACAACAGCCAACAACACCAAAGCCACACAAATCCAAACACACCACCAAACCCAACAAAACAACCGCACCAACGCACCCACCACCTACCACATAAGATCACAAGAACCCAAAAAAGAAAAACAAACCCACACAAAACCCACACTCAACTGCCCAGCAAAAAACAACCTAGACTTAACCAGAACCCACCCACCCGAACGCCCAAACACAAACAAACACCCCAACCACCCCAACACAACCACTTACAACAAAACACAAACACAGACTAAAACACAACCCCCTACCTCAAAACCGCAACAACCGACAAAGATCCCAAACAAACACATCCCAATATTACACACACACATCAAATCACACCAACACCACAACCAAGCAGAAAACTCGAGACATACCCAATAAAAAGCGACATAAAACACACACCTAAACCCAACAAAACCACACACACCAAAAAAACAAACAAATACTCCAACACAAAAACCCCCCCAGTCTCCACCACCAGAGAACCACATAACTACAATATAAAAGCAACTTACACACTAAATCTCATAATAAAATCAACAACAACCAACAAACATACACAAAACACCCCCCCCATAAAGCGAAACGCAACCCAACCCAAACAAAAAATTGACACGACACACCAAGACAGCAACTAAGCACAACACACCAATAGAAGCATACAGATACCAACCACTACCTAACAAAAAAACATTCCGACGGAAATTTGACACGTAAATCTAATTTCTCTAATCGAATAAACTCCATCACACATAGCTTCTGCAACTCAAAATACTACCCCATACACCACTAACAACACCGATAAAAACGAAAATATATCCAACCACCAACACAAAATACAAACAAACACAACGAATCGCTACAAACACACCCACAGAAGCACTAAAGCACAAAAACCCAACACAAAAACAAAAAAACATCAACAACAACAACAAAACCAACAAACAAAGATCTATACACACTATACACTTACCACTATCTCTGCTAAAAACAATAATCCACAACCACAACTCTCAGCATCCAATTAAATTACCAAACAACAAAAACAAAACCCAAAAAGACACAACCACCCACAAGACAATCGCACCAACACCACAAACCGAAAACATCAACAACAAAACACACTAATACCAACCACACGCAAAAAGAACCAAACCATGAACCATCCACCCAAACACACCCACACACATCCACAAAAATATCCCGAATCCTACCTCACACAAACGCAACACCAGAAACATACAACAAAAAACCTTCAAAAAAAACGAAAAAATACGATTATGACGAAAACATATAGTAAGATAAACAACAAACAAATGAACGGCCAACGATCAGCCATACTAAATTATCCGAGCGTTAGCACCCCCAACACATGCAAAAAACTGAGGAACAAAAACGAACCTAATATATAATATATATAAATAATACCATATAAACCAGAAATAATAAATAATAATCCTCACAAAATGTCAATAAAAAAAAGAATACACCACCAAAATAAAAACACAACAATACCCCTCACTACCAAACCCCCCCCAATACAACACAAACACAACAAAAACACTCACAAACTCAAACAACAACAACTACCAAACAAACACGGCCATCAATCCCCAACAACACACCAACACCCAACACCACAATCAACAACAACAATCCAAAACGAATCGATAATGACACACTAACCAAAGCACCCTAAACACAACCAACACACAACAGAAAATACCATAACACACACACAAACACACAACAATACAAAACATCCAACACAACAACAAAAACCACAAACAAAAAAACAACAACACGACCAACACCAAAACACAAACTCCCCTCACAGCACACACAGCCCAAACACCACGAACCTAATACCACCCCCAACACAAACCATCCCCACCACAACAAACTATAACAACACAAACAATCACCACACACCAACCACCAAAAAACAAACAACAGACATAACACACACCCAACAAAACACACACACAGCAGTGCAAACACACAGCAACCAACCTACACACACAAACACCACAATCACACACACTCCGAACACAACTACACACAGTAACATCAACCCAACTACAAACACCAACGCAACATAACAACAAAAAAATAACTATAAAACCCACATCCGAAACACATCAACACCAGCACAAAACAACAAAGTCAAAATTAATGAAAAAAAGAAGACATTATTTCATCAAAACAGGTTGGCAATTCAGTGACGAAACCAGCCTACACCCACACATCACCACCCCGGAGGTCGTTAACTTCCAAGTAGTGAAAGAGGAGGGGCTTTTTAGAGGCTATCTTTGGAGATGTCCATCTTTGCTTTTCCGAAGCTAGTCGTGTTTTGGTTGCAAACTTGCATAATCAGCAATTTTTTTACCTGTTAAAACTCCGGCTCCGACTTCGGCTCTGGCTCCTTCTCAGCCTCGAGGTCGAAACTCTTTATTTCTCTTAGGAATGATAATATGAAAAATATTTTAATGGAGTAAAAATTTCTTAGCTTCCACTCCGGCTCAGATTTCAGCTCTTTCAAATTGTTTCATCCAGATCCAGCTGAAAAGCTTTGACTCCGGTTCCAAGTTCTGGTTCCGGCTCCGCAGTTCTGCATATGATCCCAAAAGTCACCTTTAAGTTGAGCATTTTACTATCCTGAATTCTCATCCAAAGGATTATCACCATGTAAACAACCGATAGAGCTCCAAAGTCTCGTGGCAACTGCCAGGGTTCGATCCCTAGTCTGGACCCTAGGTAGAAATTACCTAGAGAAGTTCCCTTCGTAGTTTAAAGATCTATTTAATTGAAAGGTGTAAAAAATTTTCCTAGGCGGGAATTGAACCTGCATCCCTGCATCCGAGAATCTAAATGTCTATTGTCATAACCACTACACTCACCCAAAAAAAAAATTTTCAAGTAGATATTTTAAGTGCCAGGTCTCTATTAGAACACTTATAACCTTTAACTTATAACATATAACTTATAACTTATAACTTATAACTTATAACTTATAACTTATAACTTATAACTTATAACTTATAACTTATAACTTATAACTTATAACTTATAACTTATAACTTATGACTTATAGCATAACTTAAAACTTAAAACTTATAACTTATAACTTATAACTTATAACTTATAACTTATAACTTATAACTTATAACTTATAACTTATAACTTATAACTTATAACTTATAACTTATAACTTATAACTTATAACTTATAACTTATAACTTATAACTTATAACTTATAACTTATAACTTATAACTTATAACTTATAACTTATAACTTATAACTTATAACTTATTATAGTAAATATTTATCTCTAATATACTATGTTTTCGTTAGATATACTAATTAATTAGATAATTAAATAGTAATTAAATAATTTAAAAATAATTAAATAATAATAATTAAATTAATTGAATTATTATATTAATTATTTTAAATTTATTAAATATACAATTAGATGCTGATTAATTATTTGAGAATATATTTCTGAAAACTCAGGGTCCATTTGTCTTCTGATAAATTCATTGTAATTTAAAAAAAAAATTTCGATACACCAAAAAGAGAATTTTTATTATCATTAATTAATATGGAAATGAAATTCTATTTTAATAGTACTATTACTATTAATAATGTAAATAAAAATTATTGCACTATTTTTAATAATAATAATAATAATAATAATAATAATAATAATAATAATAATAATAATAATAATAATAATAATAATAATAATAATAATAATAATAATAATAATAAGAATAATAAAATAATAATAATAACAATCTACTAACAGGTTGAAATGTGATATCTTTTGAAATATTTAAGTTGATATCCTAGTGTTTTTGATCACATCATTCTTTATCTACCTACATCCTCTCAAAGATTTGAATCTGAAATATAAAATAAAAAGACCATTATTTGCTGCACTTCTAAGGGCGAATTAGATGCTACCATTAGGTCAAACACGAGTCAAGATTTAAAAAGTACAACCCAGCTAGAAGGAAAAAGGGTTGCTATTAGAGACAGGGTATAGCATTGCGGTTTGTGGCGGTTGAAAATTTAATAGCAACACTTTAAATTTATATATATAATAAATAGATATATATATATATATATATATATATTATATATATATATATATACTATATATTATATATATATATATATATAATATATATATATATATATATATATATATATATATATATATATATATATATATATATATATATATTTATAAGGGAAGGCTAAGAATTCTCTCACTGTATCTTCTGCGAGTTGTATAAGGCGACAAAAAGATCCATGATATTTTAGGCTAGAGGCCCCGCTAGCATGGGGATCCGATGCGTTGTTTGCGCACCCCATCCCAAGTCTATAGTATAAATAGAATTAAACTATTACAACGGTAGCCAGGAGGAAGGTTGAAGATGGTCAGAAATAAAGGGAGAGATAATAAGGCGATAAATACAAAACCCAACAATTTCTCTCTAGGTATGTGATGCCTAATCCTTAAAGAACCGGATGAAACACCTATAAAGATTAAATAGCTGTCATTGCTAGAATGATTTGAAAATGCCTCAGAACACCAGACCTTTTGGAGGGTTCTATACACTGAAAACAATAATAATAATAATAATAATAATAATAATAATAATAATATAATAATAATAATAATAATAATAATATAATAATAATAATAATAATAATAATATAATAATAATAATAATAATATAATAATAAAAACATAAA
Source organism: Trachelipus rathkii (assembly GCA_015478945.1). NCBI lineage: Eukaryota > Metazoa > Arthropoda > Malacostraca > Isopoda > Trachelipodidae > Trachelipus > Trachelipus rathkii. The sequence continues at coordinate 55,711 of JABUQX010089131.1, read as the reverse complement.
AATAATGATAATATAATAATAATAAATAATAATAATAATAATAAAAATAATAATAATAATAATATAATAATAATAATAATAATAATAATAATAAAATAATAATAGTAAATAATAATAGTATAATAATAATAAAGATAATAATGATAATAATAATAATAATAATAATAATAATAATAATAATAATAATAATAATAATAATAATAATAATAATAATAATAATAATAATAATAATAATAATAATAATAAAATAATACGAATAAAAGTCTGATTTTGTTCATACTATTTTACGAAGCCTAAAATAAAAAAATTGTAATAATAATAATAATAATAATGATAACAATAATTTTATAATAATAATAACGACATAATCTAACAATAAGAACAATTATAAGAATAATAAAATAACAAGAATAATAATAATATAATAATAATAATAATAATAATATAATAATAATAATAATAATAATAATAATAATAATAATAATAATAATAAATAATAATAATAATAATAATAATAAAAATATATTTGTAGTAATAATAATAATATAAATAATAATATAATAATAATAATATAATAATAATAATAATAATTCACTGGCCAACAAAAAAATTTTTTTTTTTGCTGCCAAGGATATTTTATCTTTAAATTTATAGTATATCGGGTGTGCTGATTTCAGAAATGACATTATTTTTCCAAGATTGGCTCTAGTT
>JABUQX010089131.1:47500-50000 GCA_015478945.1 Trachelipus rathkii | reverse complement strand
CAGTTTGTTACAGCTCTAGATAAGGAATCTTCAGCCTTCATCTACCTGAAAAGTTTCTTCCCTGAGCTGTCAGAGGCAAAGGTCAAAGCCAGTGTTTTCGTCGGATCACATATAAAAAAATCATAGAGTGCAAGGAATTCCCGAAGAAGCTGGCTAGGACAGAAAAAGCAGCTTTGAACAACTAAGTTGCAGTGGTTCATGGCATCCTTGTGAATCACAAGGATAAAAACTTTGAGGAGCTTGTTGATACCTTGATCAGGAACTACGGCAAAAGGGGATGCAGGACAGGATGTCCCTTAAAGTCCATATCATTGATGCTCCTTTTGTTAAACTATAGGTAAACCTAAAGGATAATTATGGGTTATTGCTTGGATGGAGAACCATTCTTTCTTTTCAAGATGGATGAGTGTTGAACTTCCTGTTTCCTCTGCCTGAAGAGTGTGGGTTTTCTTCCTTGACGACCATGAATTCACACGCACAAGCACACACACACACACACACAAACACACACACACACACCCACACACACACACACACACACACACGCACGAATTCCCGCACACACACACTTATATATATAAATATATCATTATATATATATATATATATATATTATATATATATATATATATATATATATATAATATATATATATATATATATATATATATATATATATATATTATATATATATAATAGGAGGAGGAGAGAAAGATTCTGGAGTGAGTTGAAGTGAGTAGATTGGGGAAAGTTTTGGGTAAATGATAAAAAATTTGATTGGAGATTGAATGCAGGAAAGGGGAGAGGAGGGGTGGGAAGGAATAATAGGACCATTTGGTAGGGGAGAGGAAGATTAATTGGAGAAAGTTCTGTTAGGATTGTGTGTTGAAAGAAAGAATGATAGTGGGGAATACTTGGATATTTCAAAAAAAGTGAGAATCCATAAGCTCAATACACTGAGAAGAGTGAGAAACGGTGGGGGAGGCGGTACTCGTGATATGTGTGTCCGATAAATGGGAGAGATAGAGCAGATTGCTAGATGTTAAATGATATTCTAGAGGCGGGGAGGGATTATCGGATCACTATTTGGTGTTGCTAGGATAAAGGGGTGGGAGGAGAGTGAATGAGTTAGGGAAAGGGAGGAGAAGACAAGAGGAGAATAGATACTGAAGTGATAAAGGTCTGGAAAAATCTGAGGGATAGTGTGTAAGAGGGTTTAGGAGAGGTAGGGAGGAATAGGTTGGAGAGACGTGAGAGGGGACAGGAATTGGGGAGTGGAGGGGAGTGGGATGAGATTTAAAGAGCAGTAGTGAATAAGAGGCTAGAAGGTATGTGGATTAAAAAGGGTGCGGTGCAATGCAGAGGAAAGGAGTGTAAGGTGGAATGAGGAGGTGAAGAGGGACTAAGCGGTGAAAAGGAAAAAGGAGGCTTATGTGAAATGGTTGGAAAGTAGGAGAGAGGAAAGCTGGGAGGAATATAGAAGGGTTAGAGTGGAAGCAAAGAGGGCGGTGGAGAGGACGAAGAGAAGAGCAAAAGATGAGTGGTGTAGAAAAGTGACGGAAAATTGAATCGGGGAGTAAGATGTTCTGGAAAGAAGTAAATAAAAAAAGGAAGAAGAAGGAGGGGTTGGGGGAGAGGATTAAGGGAGGAGATGGGGAGTGGATAGGAGGAGAGGAAAGGGTGAGGAAGAGGTGGGGGAGTATTTTAGTGGATTATTGAATGAAGTGGGTGGGGGAGGGGGGGAAGATTTGCAAGAGGTGAGGTTGGGGATGAATGGGGGAGGGAGGGTGAGGATTGAAATACAATGGAGGAATTATGTAGGGCTTGATAAAAGGAAAAAAAGGAAGTCCGAGGGTCTGGATGGTGTGGAGAATTCGGGAAATGTTGCAGAAGGAGGTTCACTGGGTTGGAGACATGGGCTGTATTAGGTTTAAATTTATTTAATATATTTGGAAGGTAGTGTGAGGTTACTCAGGATTGGGAGGATTAATGGTTGTTTCTTTTGGTCCCCTTGTATAAGGGGAAGGGGGTGGATGACTGGGATATATAGAAGTATATGTCTGTCTAAGTGTGGTAGGGAAGACTATGGAGAGGGAATATGATAGAGAGTGAGGAGTTAACGGAGGGGAGAATGGGAAGAACAAGGAGGATTAGGAGGTGAGAGAGAGGGTGTGTTTGGACCAGTGTTTACAACTAAAAGATGCTTGTAGAAAAAGATATTCTACGAGAGGAAAGGAAAGTTGCTATGGTGTTTTATTAGATTTAGAGAAAGCATTGATAGAGTAAGAGGGGAATTGTTGGAGGGTCTAGGGTGTTGAGGGAAAATGGAGTGTGGGGCAAATAGGTAAACGCTAAGTAATAGGGCCTTTTATAGGAATAGTTAGAATGTGGTGAGAGTGTTAGAGTGGGGAGAGTGAGATGTTGTGGTGAGAGGATTGAAGCGCAGGGTGTTGTAATGTCGCCGTGGCTTTTCAATCTCCTTGTTTATGGAGAGAGTGTT
>JABUQX010089131.1:32500-42500 GCA_015478945.1 Trachelipus rathkii | reverse complement strand
ATTATTTATTATTAGTAGTATTATTAGTATTATTAATTATTATTATTATGTATTATTATTAGTATTATATATTATTATTTATTTTATTATATAATTTTATTATTACGCTTCCCTTATTTTTTATTAGTATATGGGCAAGTACCAGTGGTATAATACAAAAGTGAATATGAGAATTTGTGTTCTGTATTCAATGCGTTTCTTTAGGTTTCATGCGACTGCTATGACTTGATTATTTTAGCGTCATATAGCCGTTGCTGGACTTGTTATTATTCATTTTATTATTGATTATTATTATTATTTTATTTATTATATATTATATTATTATTATTATTATTATATTATTATATTATTATTATTATTAATTCCGATGGCGTGACTAGTTATTGGCGGCGTCATTTAGTTATTTATTTAATACTATTAGTGGAAGGCAATAATTAATAGTTGGTTATTTCATGATTTTCAGGGAGACGAGTTTGGGGCCAGGATCAGACCCGAGTTTTGGAATCGAGTTCAAAGTTGAGTTTAGGACCAAACTTAAAGATTGGATTTTCGATTGGACTCAGACGCAAGGTTGAGTCTAAATAAAAAAGGTCACGACTGGATATTGAGGCCAAGGCTGTAATTATTGATCAACTAAGTTGCCAGCCAAATTTGAAGGTCCAGGTTAACCTTAGGTTAGCTATTGAAGGCTAAAAAACCGGCTACGGAAGATTCCGAAGGTCGAAAGGTCACACAGGCCGTTTGTAAAATTGGATCAGTTTATTCAAAGGAGTAGGGAGGAGCACCTTTCCGAAGGACATGCGTTCCAAAATAACGACGTTTTATAAAGGAAGATTGCTCTTTACCTTTTGTAATGACTTTAACCGAATTTGTAAATAAAATAAACATAACCCGGTTTATATTGTACTAAATATTGGTTTCGGAAATAAATTTGGTGTGTTTAACATTTTGGGTTGGTAGTAATAGGATATTCATAGATTAAAGTTGAAAGCCATAGGTAGGTAGGAATAATATTGGAAAATACTTAATCATTTACATTATTTATTATATATAAGAAAAACCAATTTTCGTGTCTTTTCAATCCCTCTATTTCTTATTGTCACCGTAACAGGAAAAGTCCTCTGTAAAGGAACGCAACTTTTGCCTCCCACACTGTATCAAAAGGTTGCACAGTTTAGCATTTGGAAGGTGGATCAAGACGTTTATCGTTATACTGGTGGCTCGTACAAATTTACAAGAGGACAAATCACTGGTGGTGAATGAAGGGAGGACAATAAGGGAATTAATAAAGGTAAGAGACATTCTGTTGTTGGTTTTGTTTTGATTTGAAAGGAAAAATAATTTTTTTGTATATATATATATAGGGTATTGTTTCTTTTTTTGGTAACATATCGAATTTTTTTTTTTTTTTTTTTTTGAAAATAATAGAATTTTATAATAGTTTTTGTTGGGGTTTCTTGTTTTGAAGAGGAAAAGGAGAGGGATTTCTGGATCAAATATTGAGGGAAGTAATAAATACGAAATTTTTTTCTCTTTTCTTGGGTTTTTTGAATATATTTCTGGCCGTGATTTTTTTTTTCTTTTGTCCAGGATTACTGACAATTGTAAGGAAGAGGGAGGAGGAACAAATATTTCTTTCGTAGAAATTTTCACTGTCGATAATAGCAGATTAAGAATCCCAGATCAGTAAGAAGCTTATAAGAGAACACATAAGGAGAATTTTTGTATTTTCTTACTCCAGTTGGAGAAATAAAGGGTATTTTTTTATATATATATGTATATATAATGTGTGTATATATATATATATATATAATTATATTATATATATTAATATATAATTTTATATATATATATATATATATATATATATAAATATATATATATAGTATATATATATTATATAATATATATTATATATTATATATATATATTATAATATATATATATATATATATATATATATATAGCCATTTTTTTTGTTGGTTGTTTAATAGTGTCATTCTTTTTGTTCCTTTGTTTTTATTTATTTGAAAATGGGAAATTCAGACAAAGAAGCAAGCTGACAGAGTTGTAACAATGAGGGAGACTAAAAGCAACCGTACCGAGAAACTGAGTGCAAGTTGATGCACATTGGGAAGGATTCCAAGTTGCCAATACGGAAGATGAAAATCTGAATGTTAGGATCGGATGTGACGACAGTATTGAAAGGCGACTATATTGCAAGCCCTGGAAAAGCAGGAAGGGAACCCCAAAAAAAAGCTTAGACAACAGAAAATGGAGGTGACAATAACAAGAGGTGTTAATTTACAAACACAGGACCAGAAGGTTGATCGCTAAAGGAGGTCTAACATAAAAAATAGAGTAGGACGAGGAACCAGACTTACCAAAAATTGGAGGGCTGACCCGTGATCAAACGCTAAACAGAAACGGATATACCAAAGAAAGATACCACTGGTTATGAAAACAGATGAGGAAAGTAGCTCAGAAAGGGCAACAAGTGACCCATTTGATGTAACAAATGAGCACAGTAGCAACAGGCCAAAGAGGAAAAATAAGAAAAAGAGGAGGAAGGCGGAAAGAAAATACACCTACGATGGAAATTCGACAGCGGAAGATGAAATAGAAGAAGTTGAGAGTGAAGTGGACCAGGGAGGAAAAAAATGGCTCAAGAGGTTAGTTGAATTGGAAGAGTCAGGTGTGGAACATACTAAAGCAGTGAGTAAGATATTTATCGTTTTGGCCGGTGAGATGGTGGAGGTGATGAAGTCATTTAGGAGGAGTAATATAAAGGCTGTGAAACCTTTAAAGTATGGGAAAGAAAAAGTTCAAAAGTTTGAGGCGTTTATAGAAGATTATGAACGATACGCAAAGGAACAATTAGGTAAAGACAAAAGTCGTTGGGCAGTAGAACTCAGAAATTTCTTAGAAGGTCCCGTACTAAGGACATACTATAGTATATACAGGGCTAAGGTCAAATATACCACCATAGTGGCTAGATTAAAAAGCTGGTGTAAGGAGGAAAAAGAAACCGAGCAGATAGATTTGCAAAAAGAGTTTTGGAGGTTAGAGATGCGGAAAAAGAAAAATGAAAAAGTGGCTGAATTTGCGCTAAGGGTTCAAACCACCTACGAGGCAGCCACTAAAGAGGAAGATAGGGACAAACAAATACTGAAGAAACAATTTTTGAATTGTCTTCCGAAAAAGATAGCAAGGAGATTTAGGATAAGGATGGGAAATGAGAAAGAAAGCCTTAAAGTGAGGTGGAAAGATGTGCTAAACTGGGCACAGGAGGAGGATGACCTGGATGATAATGAGGAGGAATCCAAGGATGAAGGAATACCGATATGGGCCACATTTGGAGAACCCAACAGAAAAAGTACATACGCGGACAGAGTACGTTTCGGAAAACCAATAGATCAACAGAACATGAATACAAGGGAATACACCAGGCAAAATAATGGAAGATATAACAATGAGGGAAAAAGATGTTACTGGTGCAACAGGGTAGGACATTTTAAAAAAGGGAATGTCGAAAATATAATGGGTGGTGCTTAGGATGTGGGAGTAATGAACATCGAACTGCGGAATGTGGATCAAGAGGGTCCAGACAACAGGAACAAGGTTACAGAAGACAGGATCAACAGAACATGGGCAGACAAGAGCAAAATATTGGGAAACCCATTGAAAAGAAATGCTTTTTATGCAACCGTATAGGGCATTGGAGGGATACTTGTCCACTAAGAGAACGAGTAGAAGCATGGAAAAAGGAACAAAAACAGGCAACTTCGGGAAACGAGGTAGCTCCGCCGACCCCGGGAACGAGCAGGAGCGAAACCGCAAAATAGACCACTGTTTACTAACCAGCCCGGCTATTCAAGGTGATATAGTATTGGATCCAGAAGCAGAGGAGTTTATAAGCAGGAGACCTCAGGAAAATAGGAATGCCTTACCACAACGAATACCCAAAGGAAGAGGAACAAGCACAGTGAATTCAACAACTGGCATATACCATGCCATAAGTAGGACAACCGTTGAAGGTAAGCAAGGCATTAATATTACTCCTTTGTTGAAATTTGTTATAAAATTAAATAATGTTGAAATGACAGCCATTATTGATTCAGGTTCCCAGTACTGTATTATAGGTCAGGAACAGTTCAGAAGGATTCAGAATCCCGAAGTTTCGGAAAAGGTAATGAGGTTACGAGGAGTAGGTGACCCTCAAATGGTTGTGGAATCCCACCAAACAGCAAGATTAAGGATTTCAATTGAGGACATAAATTACGGTTCAGCAGATTTTATTGTGGTCGAAAGGTTGAAAGAAGGCACAATTTTAGGAATGCCATTTTTAATACAGAACAAAATTAAAATTGATGTAGGAAATGGTTCTTTCACAAGGTATGGTGACCAAGACACAAAGGAACAAGTCTACTTTTCAGAGAAGTCGGGGAATTGTGTAAGGACTGTGATATCCTTGCCAGTATATACTACGGAAGAAGTAATAATTACGATTAATGATTGGGTTCCAGTAAAGGCTACTTGGATCTCAAACCAGATTAAGCCCAGAGAAGGAAGGTATTATGACATAAAACCAGAAGAACTATTGATCGAAGGAGAAGAAAATAACCGAAGAGGGTATAATAAACGATTCAAAATATTACCAGGATTAGTAAAATGGAATACAAAAGAAGGCATTATATTAATCAAGAAACTTGTACCAGGACAAATAAGATTTGGAAAAAAAGAAAAAATAGGAATAGCCCATCTAATATTGGATGAAGAGGCTCTCCAGAAATATGATAATAAAGGATATACGGTAAACACACTGGTACAGGGAACAGGAAGACAAGGAACCATTGAGGAGGAATGGACAAAGGAAAAATTAGAAAAGGAAATCACATTCATGGAAGAATTAACACAGGAACAACGAAAGGAAATAATAGAAGTATTACATAGGCAAAAAAACGTATTTAGCAAGAGTGACTCAGATGTGACAACAACATCGATGACACCATATAGGATTCGGTTACACGATTATACCCCAATCTACCAAAGGGCAAGAAGATTTGACCAAAGGACAAATGAGGAAATTGAAAAACAGGTTCAGGAATTATGTTTAAAGGATATTGCGGAGCCATGTGCCGCTGAATGGAGTTCCCCAGTGGTGCCTGTTAGGAAAAAGGATGGGACACTTCGTCTATGCATAGATTATAGGCGCATAAACAAAGTAACAGAAGCAGATAAGTTCCCAATGGCCAACATTTCAGAAACAATCTATTCATGTCATGGGGCAAAATATTATTCCTGTTTGGATTTGGTCAAAGGATATTATCAGATGAAATTAGAAGAGGATAGTAAGGACTTTACTGCATTTTCTACCGTTAGTGGCCAATACAGATTCAAAAGGTTGAGTTTTGGGTTAAAGAATGGTCCAGCAGCATTCCAGAGGGAAATGCAAAGGATATTAACAGGATTTAGCCGAGACAAGGTGGTGGTATATGTGGATGATGTCCTCCTGATATCAAAGGATTTTAGAGAACACCTATTACTGATCGAACAAGTCTTACAACGGTTCTCCGAAACCAATGTTAAAATTAAAATCAGCAAGTGCAGCTGGGTTCAAAAGGAAATTAAATTTTTAGGACATATTCTCAGTAGGACTGGAATAAGGAAGCTCCCAGAATTTATAGATCAGGTGGACAAATTGGAAAGACCAAACAACATAGGAGAACTCAGGCGGTACCTAGGAATGATCAACTTTCAACGTAAGTTCATTAAAAACTGTTCAGGAGTGGCAGCACCCCTTAGTGCTCTGACAGGAGGAAAAAGAAAGGATAAGATCGAATGGACAGAAGAAAGGATTCAGGCTTTTGAAAGCTTAAAGAAACTGATGAAGGAATCTGTAGAGCTGGCATTTCCGGATTTCACAGAAGGTAGTCCAAAACTAGAACTTTACGTAGATGCCAGTGGCTTTGGCATGGGTGCAGGTCTATGTCAACAACAAGAGGAGGAAAAAAGAGTAATAGCTTATAACTCTCATTCATTTGATGCGTGTGAAAGAAGAGCATCTACCATAGAGAGGGAATTGTTGGCTATCAGGTGGGGAATCAAGAGTTTCCGTCCATTTTTGTTAGGTCAGGAGTTTATCTTATATACAGATCATCGTCCACTGGTGTACCTCCACACAATGAAGTTAGTAGATAGTAAGTTGGCTCGTGTCTTGGATGATTTAGGCGAGTACAGCTTTCATCCATTATTTTCCGGGAAAGGAAAACATCTTTGCTGATACATGGTCTCGTTGTCAAAGGAAACAAGAGGAAGAAATCGATGTTATAAATTTAGAGGCCCTACCAAGAGGTCTAGAAGTAATAAGGGTGGTACCAGGAGGTGCTGATTCCTTGTTTTTAAGCTTGCAGGAAGTTTTAAAAAGGGAACAATTACAGAAGAAGGACCACCAAGAATTAAGGAAATTCTTACTAGAAGTTTTGATAAATAACAGGAAGATGTATGGGTTGGATAAACAACCCAAATCACTCAAATATTTAAGAACCATCAGTATTTCAGGAAGGGAACCAATCCCAGAAGTATTACTGGCAGCTAGTGATGAGTTCAACTTGAAGATCTGGCTGCATCACGGGACTTGTTGTTCAGTTGTGTATATGGGACCAAAAGCAAGGAAACGAGAAGATATAAAAAACATTCATATTCAGGTATTAGGAGGTACCCATTTCAATCCATTAAGAGATAATGGTATGTTCCGGATGAATAAGGATGATACGATAGTGGATGAATTATCAATCGAAGAACAAGAAGTACCATCTGAGGAAGAAAATGAAGGATTTATGGATAGTGAAGAAAGTGAGGCAGGAAACTTATTAGAACACCCACCAGAAGAGGGACTTGGGGTAAACCTGTTAATGAAGGAAAGAGGACACCAGTCTCGGTTAAGTTGCAACCACAAGTTATCAGGAGTTGCATGGCAAGACATTTCCATTGGCGAAACATCTAGGTGTGCCTTTTTAGATACAGGATCCGTTATTAGTTTGGTCCAGGAAACTGTCATCAGGGAGTTAGAACCATTTGGACTTATTTTGAGGAAATGGAGTGTGGACATCACATTAAATGGAATCACCACCAAAATTGTTGAATGTACCACAGCAGTAGCTATCAGGATAGATACACGCTACAGGAAAACAGTATTACCATTGGTAGTTGTTAAGGATGGGTTCATTCCGGCATGTTTTCTCCTGGGAATGAATTACTTAGTGGAAACAGAAGCGATTCTGGATTTTGGAGAAGGCATCATCGCACACGGGGATGATGAGGATCAGGTTAGTGATGGTTTTCTTGTTAGTGTGTATAATGTAATAGCGTGTGATGATAATAGGATTAACAATATCATAACTTTAAACGAAATAATGATATTACAGGAAAGATCTCAGGTGATAAAGGAATAGAAGAAGAAGAAGAAGGTTAAGAACAAAAAACAAATTCTTAAGACAGATGTGTCTTTAAAGGAATTTTATAGATATAAAGAAGATCTATTAATGAACGACATTATATTGGTAAAAAGGATGAAGAACGGCAAGTTGTGTGCTGTAATAGGATTTAAACAAATGGTCAGCTTTTGTGTAGTAGTTCACCGAAACATGGCACACATAGGACAAGGAAAACTAACGGATTTGATGGCAAGGTATGTATGGCACCCAAAAGGTCATACTATAATCCAGGAGGTGTGCAGGACATGTCCCACTTGTCAGTTAAATAAGGTAGATCATAAGGTAATATTCCCACCAGTTTGGAAAATCACAGTTGCTAATCCTTTCGAGTTAGTAGCAATTGATGTAATGGCTATGCCAAAAACAAGGAGAGGAAATGTTGCTTGTCTAGTGGCTGTGGACCACTGCAGCAAATGGGTCTCAGTCAGACCACTAAAGGACAAGTCAGCCAGAAGTGTCACGGGGGCATTTGAGGATCAGCACGGGGGCATTTGAAGATCAGATGTTACCAACGTTTTTGAGGCCTCCATACAAGGTGTTAACAGATAATGGGGTGGAATTCAAAAGTAACAGGTTTAGGGACATGCTCAAAAGGTATAACATAGATCACATATTCAGCAGTCCTTATAAGCCGTCTTCAAATGGGGCAGTGGAGCGCACAAACCGTACGTTTGCAGAGTTCCTGAAGAACACAGTGACAAAGGACCAGGAGTGGGATGATTGCTTACCCAGGGTGGTTATAATATATAATAACACAAAACACTCAGAACTTGGAATGACACCAGCCGAGAAATTGCTAACTCAAACACACAAGGAGGGAAAGGTGTTGCCAATCTCTATGGAAGAGCAAAGCAAATGGAAGGAAGGACATCCAAACTGGCTCCCCTATGCAGTAGGAGTTAAGGTCAAAAGGAAGATTATTTCGGCAGATCGGTCCTTAGAAAAAAAACTAGGTGAAAGATATGAAGGGCCATTCACGATTGTCAAAGTAATAGCTGGTGGAATGACATATGATGTTGAGGGTCAAGGTAAAACTATGAGGGTCCATTATGCACATTTAAAGGTATGGGCAGACCCACCAGATTACCTCAGGCAGTATTTTGAAAATGAAAAAGGCGAAGTCCATTCACACAATGAATACAGGGCTGAAATGACAACAGAGGATGACATAGAGGAAGCACCAGTAGGTATCATGTATAGTATGCCTTTAGAAAGAGTCAGGAAGAAAAGAAAGGGTAGGACAGAAACCAAGGAAACATGGGACCTTTTACAGTTGGCCATTGGTAAACCAAGCCATAAAAGAGATACAGGGACTCAAACGGAGTATTTAGGAGAGGCTAAGGCGACACAAACAGAGGTAGATCCTATGCCATCTCCTATAGACACTAGTGATCTCTTGGATTGGGTCGATTCAGCACCAGAGGATGCAACTTCAGATACGGAATTCGACTTACAGGGGTTTGAAAGGGAGTTAAGGTTTCCAAATGACAGTTACACCATAACAGTTACACCATAGGTATAACCATTTCAGACGCTACTGAAGAAGAAGAGGAGGTTCTAGGTAGTATAACTCCGGTACATGATGAGGATATACAGGTAAATAATCATGTCACAAGTAATTTAAATATTCCTTTTTATAATTCCAGATCCATTCATGAGGAACTAAAGGAAGCCAGCGAATATACAGAACAAATGATGTTGGTTGATAGATCAGAAGGACAAGGAGGAACCCAACAAGGATCGGAGATTGAACATCGGCCAATGACACGGTCAAGAGGGTCAGCGCCAGATCTCCCGAATGTACAGAAAAGGGTATTTGGAGTATGAAAGGAGGGCTGAGGAGAGAAGGGCGTCTAGTGGAAACTAGGTTAGTCTATTGCTCTTGTTTATATTATATTTGAACGGTTTTTATTATTGTGTGTTTTATGGGATATTTTCCCTTCTTTAAAGATTGGGTTTCCAATCTTGAAGGGGTGAGTAGTGTCATGAGTCTAGTGACTCATGGCATCTATGTTGATCAACCTTCTAATTTATTTTGCGAAGCAGAAAAGTGTTCAGGTTAAAGGAAAAGAACTCATTGTTTTCGTAAAAGAAGTTCTGGTAAACAGTAGTATCTGAGTTGTAAGGATTCATTACAAATTGTGATTACCAACTTTATAAGGATTGTTACTAGGCTTTTATTATCAGTTTTCCAAGGATCTAGTTACGAGCTGTGATTCCAGCTTTATAAAGGACAAATTCTCCCAAATAATTGGTATGTATAGTAAATATAAAGCAATGTTTATGATAGGTTAAAATCTGAAAGTAGGAGTAGATTTATGATTTGCTGTTTAGAAATGACGAAATAACGTTTAAAGTTTGTTTAAAATATATCAGTGTTAAAGTAAAAAGTGTGGATAATCAGATACGGTTAAACTAGGGAATATTGTTAGAATACGAGGAATTACTAAAGAATATTGTAAATTTGATATATGGGATCTTTTGGTTTAAAGGACAGTGAAAAC
>JABUQX010089131.1:25000-27500 GCA_015478945.1 Trachelipus rathkii | reverse complement strand
TGTGGAAGACCAATCTCGTCAACAAACGATGAAAATGTGAGTTTTTACAGCAGTGATGAGAGAGAGGCGACCGCCGGTCCAGTGTCAGAGTGATTGCAGAAGAAACTGGTATTAGGATCCAAAATGCAGTTTAAGAATTTTAACCAACCATTTGCACATGCCGAAAACTGCTGCCCCGAAAAAAAAACATCATGTTGGTCGCACATAAAAAGGACTTGTCTGTGGAACCAGAAACAGTAGTGGGGCACACAGGAAAGGTTAAACATTGATTTGTCTGTCAAGAGAAATTAACCTTGCAAAAGGAGACCGAATTGAGCAAAGCACAATATTTTTGGATAAAGTGATTGATTAGAGATAACAGGCGATGAATCATAGGTTTTGCAGTACTAGATCCTGGCAAAATGCGAAGCGCATTAAGCACACAAAAAATTCTTCCTCGTCCGTGAAGAAAGCACGTTATGAGTAGTCCAAGGGTGAAAACACTGATTATGTTTTTTCGACAGCGCCTTGGTATATTCGTGCACCAGAATTTGTAACATTCAGGACAGACAGATTAATCACGTCTTTAAACAAAGATGTCTTGGAACGACTTCGAAAACGAGTTCAGCGAACCAGAACAGACATTGCAGACGATTGTGTGCTGCACGACGATAACACGCCACCTTACACTGCGCTCTCTATTAATAGAATTTCTGGCGAAGAAAAACATCCAAGTACTTCTTCATCCTCCATACAGCCCAGATCTAGCTCCGTGCGATTTCTACCTTTTCACAAGTTGAAAATGAAGATGAAGGGTCATCATTTTGGGAAGATGGAAAACATAAAAAATACTGTAACACGTGAACTAAACACCCTTCAGGAAAATGACTTCCGGCACTGCTATGAATCTGTTAAGTTATGAAGGTTTTTTTTTTCATTTTCTAATTCAAAAATGCAAATAAATATATTTCTTTGACTCAAACTTTTAATAATTGTAGCAAACATTTTTTTCAGTCCTAAATCACCACGTAATGCTCTCTCTCTCTCTCTCTCTCTCTCTCTCTCTCTCTCTCTCTCTCTCTCTCTCTCTCTCTCTCTCTCTCTCTCTCTCTCTCTCTCTCTCTCTCTCTCTCTCTCTCTCTCTCTCTCTCTCTCTCTCTCTCTCTCTCTCTCTCTCTCCCTCTCTCTTCTCTCTCATCTTTTACCTCTCTCTCTTCTCTCTCCTCTCTCTCTCTTCTCTTCTTCTCTCTCTCTCTCTCTCTCTTCTCTCTCTCTTCTCTCTCTCTCTCTGTAAATGTCCATATTCATTAATTTCCTTTTTTTGCCAGTTGAGCCATCTGAATCTGATGCAGCAGGTGAAAATGATCCTTCTGAATCTGAGTCACTGTTCATTGTTTCAGTGTTATTAACTTCTAGTCTTTGATTTAAGGGAGATTTAGAATAAAATTTGAAGTACTCTTGAAAAATAATTACTTTCATTACACTTTCATCGGTTTTATCAACAAAATTGAATTTGAAACGGGGATCAAGCATCATAGCAATCTTTAAACTATCATTCTCCTTATATTTCTGAAAGCGAGTTATAAAGTCTGTTTTTAGCTCATCTACAACAGTTTTTATCCCAGTTGCTGCGTTACTAGCAAATTTGAGAAACTTCTCCATTGAATGAATAAATGGTATTATCTGTGATATAGATGCATCATCTGCACTCATGTCTTTTGTGGCTTTTTCAAAGTGTTGCAGAATACATACAAGCATTTCAGCAAGATCCCATAGGCTCTCTGTTGGGTTTTTCAAATTTGCATGATTTCTAGAAATGAAATATAATGCAATGGCCTTTTTCTGTTCACAAAATCTTTGAAGCATATAATACGTCGAATTCCATCTTGTGGAAACATCCTGGATTATTTTATGCTCTGGTAAACTTAGTTGACTTTGAATTTCTTTAAATTTTGCCACTCCACTTGAGGAGTGATGAAAATGTCCTGCTATTGCTCGGAATACAGCTAGCATATTACTTACTGCTCTTTGTTCTTTGAAGAGCTTGTTTTCAATACAAAGTTGCATTGTATGTATTACACATGGCAGATGTTTAATTGTCAAGTTGGATTCTTTAATAGCAGACAGGACATTGGCTGCATTATCTGTTAAAATCATATGCACTTTTTCATTAGGTATACCCCAAGTTTGCAGTGATTCATTGATGAATTTGCCAATATTACTTCCGGTATGGGCCTCAGAAAAGTGTGAAACTTGCAAGATATAATTTTTAAGTTTGTATTCAGGTGTTAAAAATCTAGCAGTCAAACTATAAAATGACTCGTTAGTGTGCTGGCATGTCCAACCATCGGTAGTTAAACTAATGAAATTAACTTGATCTAATTCATACTTTACTTTAGCCTTTATTGTTTCATACATTAGAGGAATAACTTTAGTGGAGAAATGAGTCCGACAAGGTACTTTATATTTTGGGGCTAGATGCGTTAAAAGCCGCTTAAATCCCTTATCATCCACAACAGAA
>JABUQX010089131.1:0-7500 GCA_015478945.1 Trachelipus rathkii | reverse complement strand
GATTATTATTATTGAGTTTTATATTATATTATATAATATTATTATTATTGTATTATTATTGATATGTAGTGTGTATTATTATTGTTGTGTAGTTTATTTAATAGCTGTAGTTCATTCCAAAGATGTGACTCAATAATTAATATATATTATGAATATATTATGTTATCAATATTTAATAAATATAGAGTTGCAGTATGGATTAATAGCTTACTGAGTGTATCTAATTATCAATACAAGATTCGCATTTGTAAACAAATTTTTCATCGCTTTGATTATTATTATTATTATAATTATTATTATTATTACTTGTCTCATTATATTTTTCTTATGATGCTATTTGAAATTAATCGAAATGCGCCTTCTACTTTATTAACTATATTTTTATTATAAAATGATATATTAGATAATTTGCAAGTAAAGAAAGTATTATCTAATAATATATGATCTGATAATAAATAATATTAATATTTTTATGAGATAAATATCGATTATATATATTGATAATTATACTGATTAAAAATGATGGACTATAATTAAATGTTATTATTTATTATGAACATAGCTATTGGTAGAATAAGCTTATTATTATTATAAAAATATGCCAAAATTTGTAATTTATAATATTCCATTATGTAAATATTTATTATTAATTTATGTTAAATGTATATATTATATGGAGTGATTATTATTATAACCTATTAATAAGTTAGACGGGTGATTTTCACTTGGATGTCCATCTATATATAAGGATTTATTACTGATATTATGGGCAGAGAAGCAAGAAAATGTGAAGGAAAATAGAGCTTATTAATCTATTATGTATGTAAACATTCATTATCTAGATCTAAAACTATGTTATATGATTATAATGTGTAATGAATTCAAAGTCTAATCTCGCTCGTTATATCAATATATATAAGTAGTATATATAGGGAAGAAGAAGAGATGAATAGATATATATATAGTAATAATAATAGAGAGATATAGTAATATGAGAGAAGAATATAGATATATATAAATAATAGATGAAATAGAAATAGATATAGTATATAGAGTGAGATATATATATATATAAGATAGATATGAGTAACATAGAGTAGAAAGAAATATAGATATAGAATGAATATATATACGTATATAGAAGTGAATAATTATATGATAGAAAGAGAGACTATATTAATATATATAATGAAATAACGAATGAATAAGATAGATAATATATATAGAATAAGTAATAGATGAGATATTAAGAGAGAAGAGTATAGTATAAACTAACTAAATATATTATAATAAAGTAGCATATATAATTGATAATGAATAATAACTAAATATTATTGTGATAGTGAGCAAATGATAAAGAATATATTAAATTATATATAATATAATTAATATAGATTATATATATATATATTTAAGAATTAAAATATTAATATATGTTTTTTTAAGATATATGATAATATAATATTTATATAAAATTATTTAATTATATAGATATAAATATAATAAATTAATATATATATATATATATATATATAAATTAATATAATATATAATAATTAAATATATAATATTATATTATTATTATATATATATAATATATATTATATTTTATATACATAAATATTAATATTATATATATATATATTATATTATTCATAATATATATTTTCTTACCAAAACATTTGACAATAATTTGAAAAAGATTTGATTGCTTCTAAGGCTATTTTTTTTTTCGAGGGAATTTTACAGTTTCCCCTTGACATTTATGAGAGTCTTTTACTTTCCTCCATACTACTTGCTTTGGGGGTGGGGGTGGGATGGGGAGGGGGGATGGGGTCTGGGAGGTGTATTTTGTTGAATGTGATGCAGGGCTCTTTATCACACTCTCCATAATCCAACCTCATCATAATGGCTTTTAAATCCAAATTACTTTGAGGGGGGGTTTTTGGAGTTTTTATTTTGCAGAATGCCATTTTCTCATTTCAATTTTATTTCTCCATTTCTGGGTGATAAAAGGAGGCATTAATTTCTTTCTCTGGAAGAAAGATTTTATCTTAAAATTTATGTAGTAATTTTTTCTCTTTAAAGTATAATTTACTTCGTTTAAGTGGTATATTAGTATTATTTTTTTATAGACATGAAATTGAAGGTACTAAAAACTTTACTCATCTGAATCCAAAGTGTTATAGTAAGAATTCTTATTATTTTGCTTTGGTTTAAATGAATCTCAATGCCATATATCGTTGCAAAAGGCTGTATGTACCGAAAATGAAATTGCTGTGTTTGGTGCATATGTACAGTCCAACAGGAAATTTCTATACAGACAATTGCTAGTCAGCATATCAGTCAATTCTAAGTTGGCTGAAATTTTTACCAACAAAATTGCTAACTGACATCTCGTGGACAGGAATTTCCTTGGTCAACCGTAGGTAATTTAATCGTTATACATATTATTCGCGCGTGCTATTCCGTTTCAATCAGCAGTATTTTGGACCACACTTATCAGACTATAATACATTATTAAAATCTATATTTTAACTTTCTCAAATAATTCAGACGGTATATTAACTTATAAAATACTCGTTTCCACAATGTACTAAATTTACTTAATTATATTTTAAACATAACCTTCTACTCATTTCACTTAAGAGTATGATAAAAAAATATTTTTATTACGAGTCTGTTTTTAGATTTTGCTGAAATACTAACTTCAGAATACAATTTTTCATTAAACTATTGTTTTGGCTTAATTAAACTAAATTTTATATACAGTAATACTTTTTAATGAGATTAATCTTTTTTTATTTATAATATTCTGACCTATAAAAGTTTTCATTAATCTGTTGATATTTTTTTAATATTATTTTTGATACAATTTATTTAAATTTGCAATTTATTATTCAAAATATATTAAAAAAATATTTTTCAATCTTTCATAATTTCATGTTTTAAAATCAATCTAAATTTTAAACTATAAATTTATTCTATTATTATTAATTTTTATTATTATTATTATTATTATTATTATTATTATTATTATTAGAAATAAATTTGAAAGAGAAACAACAATGCTAACTCTTTCTGTCTTAAGCATTTTTACACAAAATTATATTACAAATATAAACAAAAAAAATTCATTGAGTGTATGACACTTCCTGAGTGTTAGATCGGCCTTTGACCTGATATAAATAATATATAATATATTATTAATATTAATATATATATAATTATATTATAATATATAATATATATATTATATTATATATTATAATTAAAATATATTAATTAATATATATATATAAATTATAATTTAATATATATATATATATAATATATATAATATAAATATATATATATATATATAATAATAATATATAAAGTATAAATGGAAAACTAAATTAGAAAATCAAAAAGAACCACGAAGAAAATATTAAAAAAACAAAAATAAAAAATTCCTCAAAACAAAACGATCTAGTTTTGATAAAAATATTTTTGACTTTTCTCAAAGTGTAAATCACTGATTTAAAAGGGTTCAATATCATGTCTAGTGAAGTATTATGTTCATAGAGAGAGGTCAACAAGGTCATGCATGTTATCTAAGGTCAAGTCGTGTTAGAGGAATAAACCCTTTAAAAAAAGAAAGATGGTACAAAAAATTACAGATGCTAAAAGGAATTTAAAAAATACTGTTAAAAAAAAAGTGAACGATATTAAATGAAATATTGAAACGAAATAAAAAGAAAAGTGTCTGAAAACCAATGAAAAAAAAAAGTTATTTTGCGGAAAAAAATTTAAATTTCATTTTTGGTTTCAATAAGAATAATTCAAATTTTATATTTTATTTTATCAATTTGGATTTGAAATTAAGAAATAAAACATTGAATAAATAAAGAAATAAATATATATATAATAAAAATAAATGAAAAACTAACAAGTAATTTGACAGCTCTCTCGGTCTGTCATTTTCAAAGCCACATTTTTTCGACTTCCAATAATAATAATAATATAAATATAATTAATAGATAAGATAAAGGGAATGAAAGATAATGGAATAATAGAAATATGATATAGATAATAAAATATAATAGACTGCAGAAATAAAATGCGAAATACACTAAACCATGACAGATGGATTATAATATAACGTATAACAACCAACAGGTAACACACAACGCCTGATATTAATTAAAAGAAACATAATGATTATTTAAATTGAAAATATGCATTGGAAAAATCACTAATTGCTTTTATGCGCTATTATTATTATATTGCTTCTATTAGGAAAAATGATACATGAGCAATTGATTATGTATATATTATAGGTTTTTATTCATTTACATCTGTCACATTTTTTGATTAACATAAACACTAACTGAGGACAGCACACAATGGCTAAAACCAAACGACAGATATATATTAGAGGTCCGCGACGTGATTTAATACGTGCAGAATCTCGTATCTTTAAAAACCAAATTTCCTTTTATATTTTAAACAACTTTTTTGACTAAAATAAATATCCTAACTTTTCAAACGTTCTAACAATTTATTTCCAATATATATATATATATACTATATATATAATATATATAATATAATAATATATATATAATATAATAAAGATAAAATATGGTTGTTTTATAAAGAGCTAAATATATATCTCTAGCACTCACGGGTCGGGAGCCGTCTTATTCACAATTAACATTATATATATATAATAATATAATTCTTTGTTTGGTTAACCCTCACATTCGTTGTATGTATCGAATATTTTTATAAAATTAATCCGATTGACGTCGTTTAAAAGAGAACGAACACAACTTTATATATACTACTTAAATAAAGATTTCTCAATCGTAATATAAATTAAATCACTTATTTTTTAAATAAACTTAAACCAATTTAACTGAATATTGTTTTGTAGATTTCCTTAAATTTTTTGTTAACTCCACAGAACCTCCACAATATATCCGATACCTGTATTAAAAAAAAAAAGAACAAACATTTGGTTGTTTAGAAGTCTTAAAAAAGCCCCCATATATAAAATAACAGTTCGATTTGTAATGGAACTATATACGTATTGTGAACTTACATATATGTAGAAGAATAAAATTATATATGTCACAATATATTAGATAGAAGAGACATTAAGGTAGCATGAAGGAATCAGATATATACTTGTATATATTAGTATATTATCTAGTAGTATCATATTATAGTGTGTTTATTAATAAAGACTCGGACAGCTGAGAGTGATCCCGTAAAATGGAAGGATATAAATATATATGCTGAGGTAATATATCGTATATATATAATATTCTAAGTCTGGACATTCATTACAGGCCATAAACATCCAGAGATATCAACTCAGTAGTATATTATATATAATATCATATATATATATTTATATATATATATAATAAATATATATATATCTATATATATAGATATCTATTAAAGAAATTAGGTTCAAATACCTGTATAGCTAATAGTTAAGACCAAATTAAAAAGGTGAGAAAGAAGATAATTAAAATAACATAAGTGAGAAAAAGCCGAAGAGTTCACAGGGTTGTTGGATTAGTTAACCTAAGAAAAATAACACATCAGGTGGACGAAATGATGAACGGCATGATACTTCTTTTTCCTGAAGAACAGTTCTCTGACAAGGGTAAAGCTACTATTGTATCTGAAGGAACTATTTAAGATATTATCGCATGAAAAGTATTAACGATATATTTAAATAGTTAGTTATTTGTAAATGCCTGCAGAATATTAATATGTATTAATATTATGTATTATATATTAATATGTTCAAAATAATATATTTATTGAGTATTGTTATTTGAAATAGGTTTATGCTAAATTTAATTATTTAATGTTTATACTGCACGGTTTAATGGTTGATTGATAAATACTGTACAATGAATGAAAAATAAATTTTTATATTATAATTAAATATAAATTCAATTTCATGTATAAACTTTATAAGTTTAGTTATTTAAAACTAGTAAATATATATATATATAATAATTATATATTATGAGGGTTCATGCAAAATTATCGTAACGAACACCCAGTTCTTAAGTGAGGTAGGTTTAACTATATTACCGACGATCAGGTAAAAAATATCTTAAATATATAGGAAATTTTTAAGCTTACCTTATCAAGTGAGTATGCTGATTCTTATCATTTGTTTAAACGAAAAAAAAGAATTATAATTAAACTCTATGAGCTATAAGGTGAGGGTAGCGTAAGAAGCCCGCAGTAGATTTCAGCGGGCAGTTCTGTCTCATAGTATGCACGGAGTATATTATAGCACGAAGTATATATCACTAAACCTAACCTTCGGTAGCCTTTTGAAAATAAATAAATTAATATTATAGTGCATGGTATACGTTTACAATATTATCATCTTCTATCAAATATACTGTATAACATAAATCAATACAGTATGAATTAAATACTGATAATTAAATGTACCTTAAGTGATACTATATATATCGGGGCTTACTTATTTTATAGAAGCTTACTGTAGGGTTGTAAGCCCATAAACAAGCTTATATAGGCCCCATATGGGTTCTTATGCTACCTTTTTTGGTTGATAAAGTATAAGTCTAAATTACTTTCGTAACCCAAAAAAATTTATTTTATTTACATCAAAAAGATCATTAGTTTAATTATCCATTTAACACTTTAATCATAGAATCTACACACACTTAACATTATAAATTTCTATACTAATATTAAATAAAATATCCCCACACATCACCCTCCCAGAATTCCAACATGAAGAGAAAAAATCTGTAATTTATAAAATATAATTTCACAAAAAAAAAACAAACTATATACTATTATTATTTATAAGTAATAACGGTGATATAGATAATAATATAAATAAGTAATATGAAAATTAATTTAGTGGAAATATATTATCGTTCCTACTCTTTAGTTTCTACTTTATAAGAGTGAATAATTCTATTAGCTATCGGTATATATAGAGATATAATAAGGTGAACAGTAGGATATTTATACATTTATTTTCTCTATATATATAGATATATATAAGTATAAATATATATATATATATTAAGAATGAAAAGGAAGGAGTAATATTCGTAAAATCAATAGCTGGATAGAACGACTGGCGTTCCAATCAATCAATTAGCACAAACAAAGTACCCTAGTGTCTAGTCCACCGACGTGATTCAATCACAGAAGAAAACCATACGCACACATATTCACCCAACTTACACACACCTCAATGACGAACCGCAAATATAAAACATCCTAACCTATGCTTTAGTATAATTCATTACACACACACCACAGACACCTAATAATATATAATATATAGAAAATATATAGAAAATAGAAGATTATAATATATATATATAGATATATATTAATATAATAGATATATATATATAGATAATATATAATATAATAGATAATATATAGATAATAGAGTAAAAATATAAAAATATGTACTTTATGAGTAGTATA
>JABUQX010089130.1:12500-37500 GCA_015478945.1 Trachelipus rathkii | reverse complement strand
CACAACCGTGCTCTGATATGCCGTCATTTAGCCTACAGATGCACAAAACTAAAAATAAGCAGAAAGCATTTTACTACCTAAGATAAAACCGTTCATAACATAAAGTAATCCCTTAGATTAAATATAATATGGAATACTACCTGAAATTTAATAATTTATAATTTTAAATCTTGTGTTGAATAATTCATTCATTTGTTAGAATCGAAACTCTGAAGATGTCAGAGGTTTACCGACGAAACCGGTCAGGAACTAATAAATATAATTATGCCTCATACTTTCTTTACAAATTATTTTCTAGAATACTTTTAATAAAATTAAATGGAAATTAGAAGAAAACATTTCACGAATTGGAAGCTAAAAGTAAAACATATTCGTATTAAAACAAAAGCTAATATAGAATTTCTATATTTTTATTATTATTATTATTATTATTATTATTATTATTATTATTATTATTATTATTATTATTATTGTTATTAATAGTAGTAGTAGTAGTAGCAGTAGTAGTAGTAAAAGTAGTAGTAGTAGTAGTAGCAGTAGTAGTAGTATTTTAACTTTTAGCCTCCAATTCACGAAATATTTTCTTCTAATTTTCATTTAATTTTCTTAAAACTATTCTAGAAAATAATTTATAAAGTAAGTATGAGGCATATTTATATATATTAGTTCCTGACCGGTTTCGTCCGTATACCTCGGACATCTTCAGAGTTTCGATTCTAAAAAATGAATGAATTATTTAACACAAGATTTAAGATTATAAACTATTAAATTTTAGGTAGTTTTTCATATTATATTTAATCTAAGGGACCTTACGTTAAACTTTGTTAATGTCTGGTTTAAGATGTCTTATGTAGTTAGCTTCAGATATTTTTAGTTTTTGCTCTTCGCATGAGGAGTCTAAAATTTTAAATGACTTTAATATATCAGGTACAGTTGTCTTGTTATGCTCAGTGAATAAATGTTCATATTTTTTACTGGGTTTAGAGCGGTGCTGGTATAACCTATCTGTTAATCTATTATTAAAACAAAATCTGATATAGAATTTCTATATTATTATTATTATTATTATTATTATTATTATTATTATTATTATTATTATTATTATTATTATTATTATTATTATTATTATTATTATTATTATTATTGTTAAGTTATTAATATTATTATTATTATTATTATTATTATTATTATTATTATTATTATTATTATTATTATTATTATTATTATTATTATTATTATTATTATTTATTATTATTATTTATATTATTATTATTATTATTATTTTTATTATTATTATTTAACACTCCATTTTTTGCCTTAATATCTTATCTTTCAACTGTAACATCTATTATTATTATTATTATTATTATTATTATTATTATTATTATTATTATTATTATTATTATTATTATTATTATTATTATTATTATTATTATTATTATTATTATTATTATTATTATTATTATTTTAGAAGACTTGCCGAAATCTGTTTTTTAGCTGGTAGAGGAGAGGGAGAGAGAATGACTACACTGAATTGGAGGTTTCTTAAAACATATTGATCTCTCTCTGTCTGTCTGTCTGTCTGTCTGTCTGTCTGTCTGTCTGTCTGTCTGTCTGTCTGTCTGTCTGTCTGTCTGTCTGTCTGTCTGTCTGTCTGTCTGTCTGTCTGTCTGTCTCTCTCTCTCTCTCTCTCTCTCTCTCTCTCTCTCTCTCTCTCTCTCTCTCTCTCTCTCTCTCTCTCTCTCTCTTCTCTTTCTTTTTCTCACTCTCTCTCTCTCTCTCTCAAATCTCTCTCTCTCTCTCTCTCTCTCTTTCTCTTTCCTCCTGCCTTTAACTCGGATCCCATTCGAAAGTTTGATAAAACCAGAATCCCACCCCACCCCAATCTCCACCCCCAGTAGATTTGAGAGCAGTACCATACTCGGGACGGATGATAAATTCCTTGTATAGTTCTCTAGTAACTGAGAAGAGGCAAATGTCTCTGCAATTCCAAACAGAATTCCAGCTTCAGAGGCCGCCCTAGCACCATTGTGGGGAATTTCAGCGCATTTTTTTTGGTTTATGTTAGGGAAAGACGAGAAAACCATTAAAAGAGCTAAGTAGTAGAGTTAGATTGTGGTTTAGAGTGGAGATTTGCAGAAGTTGGTATTTTTTAAAGAATTGAATTCTCACAAGGTTGATACGACCCTGAATGGGAAATTCTATCCAGATCATCGAGAATAGAATCGGAAAGATTAAGACGAGACGCAATTCCTAGAAGCAAAGATGGAGCAGATTTGAAATGAGTCGAAGAATGGATAGAGTTAGATGTGCAGGTGAGAAGATCATTAATGAAAAGTAGGAATAAAGTAGGAACACCACTATTGACATGGAAGGAAGAAAAAGTCGCCCCATTAAGGATAAACACCATTGAGCGAACTTCGAAGAATGCTACTACCATAAGTCTGCAAAGGTAAGAATGAAACCCATATAGGAGGGGGAGTTTAAAAAAGTAGTAACGATTGCTTATTACCTGTCAAATATCTTATATACATATATAGAAGATATATATAGTTATAGCATATAGTATATATATATATATATAAGTATATATATGTTATATATATATTATAGCAGCAGCATATATATATATATATATATATAAATATATATATAAATAATCAAGTGCCAACCACATATGTCTCCCCATAGTCCCTAAAGGGTGGGAAACCATAAATCTGTTAAATAGAAAGTATATCACTAGTAGCCTCGAACGTCGAAAGCTGTACTGGCGATCGGAAGGAAGAGAATGAGATTGCAGATGATCTAAGAAATGATAGTTGAGAAGGGTTTCAAAGATCTTAGGTAGGGATACAATGAGAATTGCTACCTTCTCTTTTTGGAACAGGTTGTACATATGCTCTCCCACTGAGGGTATGTGCTGGGGTGTTGAGGCATAGAGAAATAGCTGGAAGCTGGAGAGGTGGTGCCATCTCAGAAGGTAGCACACTCCCTCAAAACTCGAGGAGGAATGCCACCGGGCCACCCGTCTTCCTAACGTTCATAGATTTCAGGAGCCTCAAATGTAATCACAGGTAAATTCATGGGACACCTGAGAGGAGAAGAACAGCTGAGGCGTGGAGAACGCCAAAGTTATGAAATTTTAGAAGTACGAATCTTTAATTACGTGAATTGAACAAGTATAAGGTTGTGGTTGTGAGTTATATATAATGTTTTATAGTCATTAACTATGCAGTACTGTTTTATTGTTAAGTGTAATAGTATAGTACGAGTTTTATGTTATTGAATCTTAAAAATATCAGTTTTATAATTATGGAATCTTATAAGTACAAAAGTTTTTATAGTTATTGGAATCATATAAATACGAGTTTGCAGTTATGGAGTCGTACAAGGCCAAGTATGCTTTAGTTACGGGAATTGTATAAGCGCAAGTTTTATAGTTGGCGAATCGTATAATTACGAGTTTTATAGGTAAGAAATGATATAAGAACGAGTTTATAGTCATGGAATCGTATAGGTATCGGTTTATAGTTGCTTGAATGATGCTGTGTGTGCATGAGTTTTTGGGTAGTTAGCCTACGCTTGATATGAAAGGTGTATAAAATATAAGAATTATATTATGTTTATAACCCATAATCATCAAGGTCGAATTTCACACTTTTAGCATAAATTTATGATTCTAGGATGTTTTCTGTCCTTCATGCCTTGATTTTTAAAAAGGTTACTTGCAAATTTAGAGCAAACTTACTTGGTCATTTTAGATCTTTCCTATCCATTATATGACATAAAAATGAGCTAACACTTTGTTGTTTGTGCTTTAATTTTTTTACATTTTTACATATTATGACAAAGAGTATATATATATATATATATATATATATATATATATATATATATATACAGCATATTTATACACATTCTTTTTACATCTATATGTATATATACTTCTCTTAAGAGGTATATAATGTATATATATATATATATATATATATATATAGTATATATATATAAAGATATATATATATATATATATATATATATATATATAGTTATATACATATATATATATATACATATATATTGTATAGAGTCTCTGATGGAATTTTAATTCCAAAGTTTCAAATGCTTCATTTACTTTTTAGGTACCCTTACCCTTCCCCCAAGAAGTATTTTTAGTCCTAAGTGGCGTCCTTAAGTGGGCTAGGGACCAGGTTGTGGGAGTGGGAATTTATTTACGTCTATCTTCATTTAAAAAAAAAAAATTTTTTTATTATTATTATTATTATTATTATTTGATGAACAATAAATATTACTTGATGAATTATTTTGATGTTGAAGTTGAAAGAATTAAACAGAACCTGATCAACTGTAACCAACCTTTAAAACACACAATAAAATAATAAACAACAATCCACCACAAATTTCAAACGAAAACAAAATATCTCTGAAAGCATTAAATTTTAATTTAAAACTTCAAATGCAAAAAAGACTTCGATAAAGAGGAAAAATACCGCCTTTATCAACACCCACATTAAATCTACAAGTAACTCAAAAACTAGCTTAATTATACCACAAAGCCAGAAAACTTTTCTTCATGTTTTTCTACTAAGGATACACCTTCAGTTAATCATTATTTCGTAAATTCAATTGCATGTCCTCCGACTGTACGTCGACGCAGAATGTTACGCATTCATTGTTTAACATACATCAGTAGTGTAAGGAACCCAGTAAAACATATGAACATATTTACATTAATATCACCCTTACCCTGATATGTGAGAATACTCTCATGTGATGCAAAACCAAAATAGCAGAAGCTTACTTCTACTACATAAGACATTATAAACCAGACATTAACATAAAAGTTTATGGAAATGTCCCTTAGATTAAATATATGAAATACCTACCTGAAATTTAATAATTTATAATTTTAAATCTTGTGTTGAATAATTCATTCATTTGCGTTAGAATCGAAACTCTGAAGAGGTTTACGACTTGTGTCCCGTTTCAAAGAAACAATAACATATAATTATCTCATATGCCTTTCAGCAACATTTCTAATAACACTTTGACAAAACAATGAAAATTAGAAGAAAAACATTTACTGAATATTTAAAGTAAACTATAAAAAGAAACAAAAGGAATATAAATTTCAAGATTTATTTATTGTTATTTATTGATATATGTTATTATATATTATTATTTTTATTATTATTATTATTATTATTATTATTATTATTATTATTATTATTATTATTAGTAGTAGTAGTAGTAGTAGTAGTAGTATTTTAACTTTTAGCTTCCAATTCACGAAATATTTTCTTCTAATTTTCATTTAATTTTCTTAAAACTATTCTAGAATATAATTTACAAAGTAAGTATGAGTCATATTTATATTTATTAGTTCCTGACCGGTTTCGTCCGTATACCTCGGACATCTTCAGAGTTTCGATTCTAACAAATGAATGAATTATTTAACACAAGATTTAAGATTATAAACTATTAAATTTTAGGAAGTTTTTCATATTATATTTAATCTAAAGGACCTTACGTTAAACTTTATGTTAATGTCTGGTTTAAGATGTCTTATGTAGTTAGCTTCAGATATTTTTAGTGTTTGCTCTTCGCATGAGGAGTGTAAAATTTTAAATGACTTTGATTTAAATCAGGTACAGTTGTCTTGTTATGCTCAGTGAATAAATTTTCATATTTTTTACTGGGTTTGAAGCGGTGCTGGTATAACCTATCTGTTAATCTATTATTAAAACAAAATCTGATATAGAATTCTATATTATTATTATTATTATTATTATTATTATTATTATTATTATTATTATTATTATTATTATTATTATTATTATTATTATTATTATTATTATTATTATTATTATTATTATTATTCATTCGGTTGTGAAATATAATTTAACTTTCTTCAATTGGGAATTTTGAGCACTATTCTCCTTGCCTTAACATCTTATCTTTCAACTATAATATCTATTATTATTATTATTATTATTATTATTATTATTATTATTATTATTATTATTATTATTATTATTATTATTATTATTATTATTATTATTATTATTATTATTATTATTATTATTATTATTATTATTATTATTATTTATTATTATTATTATTATTTTAGAAGACCTGCCGAAATGTGTTTGCTGGAAGAGGAGAGAGAGAGAGAGAGAGAATGAATATTAATTGAATTAAGTTTTTTTAAACGTCTTGAATCTCTCTCTCTCTCTCTCTCTCTCTCTCTCTCTCTCTCTCTCTCTCTCTCTCTCTCTCTCTCTCTCTCTCTCTCTCTCTCTCTCTCTCTCTCTCTCTCCCTCTCTCTCTCCTCTCTCTCTCCTCTCTCTCTCTCTCTCTCTCTCTCTCTCTCTCTCTCTCTTCTCTTCTCTCTCTCTTCTCTCTTCTCTTCTCTCTTCTCTTCTCTTCTTCTCTCTCTCTCTTCTCTCTCTCTCTCTCTTCTCTCTTCTTCTCTTCTCTCTCTTTTTTTTTGCTTTTAACCATCGATCCTATTCTCTGAAAGCCAGATAAAACCAGATTCCCCGCCCCCCACAGATTTGAGAGCAGTACTCCATACTCCTGGACGGATGATACCCTTGAATAAATAGTTCTAGTAACTGGAGAAGAGGGAAAAATGTCTCGCAGTCTAAACAGAATTCCCAGCTTCTCGGAGGCCGCTCTAGCACCATTGTGATGCGAGATTTCCAACGCATTTTTTGGTTTATGTTAGGGAAAGACGAGAAAACCATTGAAAGAGCTAGGAGAGTTAGATTGTGGTTTAGAGGGGATATTTGCAGAAGTTGGTTGGGATTCTTAAAGAATTGAATTTTCACAAGGTTGATACGACCCTACCGGGAAATTCTATCCAGAATCATCGAGCAATAGAACGGAAACGATTAAGACGAGACGCAATTTCTTAGAAGCAAAAAATGGATCAGATTTGAAATGAGTCGAAGGAATGGATAGGTTAGATGTGCAGTGAGAAGATCATTAATGAAAAGTAGGGAATAAAGTAGGAACACACCAGTATGACACGGACGAAGAAAAAGTCGCCCCATTAACAATAAACGACATTGAGCGATTTGGAAGAATGCTACACATAAGTCTGCAAAGGTAACGATTGTTTTTTACCTGTCAAATATCTATATACAATATATATATTATATATATAGTATATATATATATATATATATATATATATAATAGTATATATATTTAAATATATATATATATATATATATATATATA
Source organism: Trachelipus rathkii (assembly GCA_015478945.1). Lineage (NCBI taxonomy): Eukaryota > Metazoa > Arthropoda > Malacostraca > Isopoda > Trachelipodidae > Trachelipus > Trachelipus rathkii. Next base: position 30,231 of record JABUQX010089130.1, on the reverse strand, counting down.
TATGAATATATATATATTATCAAGCGCCACCCCACATGCCTTCCTATAGTCCCTAAAAGTGAGAAACCTAAATCTGTTTAGATAGGAAAGACTACATGCATAGCTAGACTCGAACGCCGAAAGCTGTACTGGCGATCGGAAGGAAGAGAATGAAGATTGCAGATGATCTAAGAAATGCATTAGTGAGGGGGTTTTCTAAAGATCTTAGGGAGGATACAAATGAGAATTCTACCTTTCTTTGGAACAGGTTTGTACATGTGCGCCTCCAACACTGAGGTATGTCGCTACTGTTGAGGCATTAGGAAAGTAGTTGAAGGAAGAGGGGGTGCCTCTCAGTAAAGCACACTCCCTCAAAACCCTCGGAGTGGAATGCCATCCCGAAACCGCACGCCTTCCTAACGTTCATGATTTCAGGAAGCTCAATGTAATCCACATGTAAATTCATGGGCACCTGAGGAAGAGAAGAAGAAGGAGGCGGGAGAGAATACCAAAGGTTTATGAAATTTTAGAGTACGATTTTTTTGTTACGGAATCGCTATAAGTACGTAAGTTTTAGTGTGAGAGTTGTAAAAGTACGTTTTTAGGTATTGAAGGTCGTATAATTACTATTTTAGTTATGTATCGTTTAGGTACGATTTTATAGTTTGAACTTAAAATATCAGTTTTATAATTATGGAATCTTATAAGTACAAGTTTTTATAGTTATTGAATCATATAAATACGAGTTTTACAGTTATGGAGTCGTACAAGGTACAAGTATGTTTTCTAGTTACGGAATTGTATAGAGCGCAAGTCTTTATAGTTAAGGGAATAGTATAATTACAGTTTTTAGTTAAGAATGATATAAGAACGAGTTTATAGCATGGAATCGTTAGGTACTAGTTTTTATAGCTTGCTGACATGATATAAAAGCATGAGTTTTTGGGTAGTAAGCCATACGTTTGATATGAAAGGTATAAATATAAGAATTATATGTTTATAACCCATGAATCATCAAGGTCGAAATTTACATATTTTAGCGTAAATTTATGGATTCTAGGATGTTTTCTGTCCATCATGCCTTGATTAAAAAGGTTTGCAAATTTAGAGCAAACTTTACTTGGTCTTTTGAGGATCTTTCCTATTCATTGTATGACATAAAAAGCGAACACTTTGTTGTTAGTTTTTTTTTTTTACAGGTTGGAAATAAAATTATTATTATTATTATTATTATTATTATTATTATTATTATTATTAAATATTATTATTTTTTGGATTATTATTATTTTATTATTATTATATTATTATTATTATTATTATTATTTATTATTATTATTATTATTATTATTATTATTATTATTATTATTATTTTCAGTTGGTTGAATTGGAACAGAGGGTTTTGGAGGCAGAAGCTAGAGCTGATCAAGCCGAGCATAAGGTAAGGTATTATATTATTATTATTATTATTATTATTATTATTATTATTATTATTATTATTATTATTATTATTATTATTATTTACACATATCACACCAGTGATCTCTATCGAAGAACTAAATGTTGTAGGGAATTAAAAATAAATAAATTAATTGCTTTAAATATTAAATACGTAATTTCATAGTTAGGGACAAAAGAATTAACGTTGATGAATAGAGCTCAAAAATTGAAAATAATAATAATAATAATAATAATAATAATAATAATAATAATAATAATAATAATAATAATAATAATAATAATAATAATAATAATAATAATAATAATAATCCCGTACACATTATTATTATTATTATTATTATTATTATTATTATTATTATTATTATTATTATTATTATTATTATTATTATTATTATTATTATTATTATTATTATTATTATTTTTATTGATTAAATTTTTAATTTTATCCTTTAACTTGTATGAAGCGCCTTTCTGCAGGGACTATTTTAAATGAACTTTTGAAACTTTTAAACTTTTAGATTGGCGCAACTCAATTGTTTTCCATGGAACTCTATCACTTATATTATAAATGACTTTATTATTAAAGCGTTTGCATTCTGAATATGTAAATTTACAGCTTAAATAAATGAGGGCATTCCTAAATGATTTTTTTTTTAAAGGGGGGTTAATGGGAATTAAAATAAGCGATTTACCCCTACGGGTTTGAAGGGGAAGATATCTCTGCTCCTTCTTATCTTTTTTGTTTCTTTTGTTTTTTTGTTTTAAATAATGATTTGATTTGGAAGGAAATCGAGTGATTTGATTTGATAAGGGAAATATGGAATTGAGATCAAAAAGTTTTAATTGCTTGAAAGAAGGAAAGTTATTTCGTAAGCATTTATAAAATGGAAAGAGTGAATGTAAAGATAACAGAAGTTTATTGTCAAGTTTGTAGCTATTTAAGACTTCTGTCTTTGTCAATATTTGTTTTTAAGTACATTTTTTTTACATTTTGAATATGTATGTATATTAATTATTTAATAGGTTTTAACTTATGCATATTGCTTCACGTGTTTGCTGCAAAAAATGATTAGAGAGACGTGCGATATGAAATGAGGTTTTCAAACCAAAAACTTAAAAGAAGCGTATTGGATTTTTGTTAATGAAATTAAAATAATGAAATCACGACCATTGTGATTTTGTTGGCAAAGAATATGGGCTAAAATGGTTCGTTTATGCAAGACCTTAAATTTTAAATTGTAAGAGTGTTTTAAATTACTAGTTTGGGAAAAAGTCTGCATAAACTAAGTCACGGTATTCTAATTTCTAGAATCATCCAATTGAGTGATTAAAAATTCTAATATATATATATATATATATATATATATATATATATAATATATATATATATATATCATATATAATATATATAATATATATAATATATATATATATATATTGAATATATATATTATATATATATATTATATATATATATTATAATATATAATATATAGTATATATATAATATATATTATATATATATAATATATAGATATCATAGGAGATAAGATTAAAATAACTCCTTGAGTGAATCTTCACTTACCAGGATTAGATTCTGGGCCCTCGCGAAGAATGCCAAGCGTGTTAAACTGCGGTTTAATTGCAGTATTTACATGGCTATATATATATTATATATTATATAATATATATATAATTATATATATATATATATATATATATATATATAATTATATATATATTATATATATATAGGTATATATATTATTATATATATAATATATATATATATATAGGCAGTAATGTGTTATGTCTTCTTGGCTATTTAATTTGTATATGGATGGGGTGATGAAAGAATTAGAGCCAGGATTGGTAGGGAAAGGTGTTAGACTGATGGAGAATGGAAGAGAGTGGAGGGTGCACTGCTTACTGTATTCGGATGATTATTTTTTGTGTGGCGATTCTGAAGAGAGTTTGAGAGGATTGATAGAGGAGTTTGGTAAGGTGTTCCAAATGAGGTGTTTGAAAGTAAATGTAGATAAGAGAAAGGTGATGATAGTGAGTGAGGAGAGTTTTCGGTGGGAAATCATGTTGGATGGTGAGCTATTGGAACAAGTATCTGGGTTTAAATATTTAGGCTGTGTGTTGTATGAAAAGGGAACGGATTATTTGGAGTGTAGTAGGAAAGTTGTGAATGATAGGATGGTGTCTGGTGCAATTAAATCCTTGATGAATACAAAGGGACTAAGTCTTGAGTGCGTTGAGTACGTATGTTGTTACCGGCGTTAATATATAGTAGTGAAATTATGGTGTGGAATAAGAGGTATAGATCTAAGGTACAATCTGTTCAGATGAACAATCTTACGGGCGTGTTAGGTGTGAGAATTGATAAAATGAGGAATGAACGTGTTAGGGAGTTGTGTGGTGTAAACAAAGGCGTAAATGAGAGAATAAACGAGAGTGTATTAAAATAGTTTGGTCATATGAAAAGGATGAATGATACTATGTTGGTTAAGCGTATGTATAGTGGTGACTGTCCTGGGAGTATGCCGAAGAAAAAGTGGATTGACTCAGTAAAAGGATGAAAGTTTGGCAGAGGTGAGAAGAAATTTGCAAAATAGGAGTGAATGGCCGTGGCTTTGTGAGAAAGTTTGGTTGTGTACCTGGCCCAGGGGATGAATCTTACATTGATGAGATGCCACAGTGAGAGTCCGTAGCGACTTTGTGAAGACATAGGGGGATTTTTTTTACTGCGACGGGCTCTCACTTAAGAGTATGAGGAGATAGCTTTTCTTTCGACTTGCATCACGTTCTTCTACTAACTTTTCTTTTTCCTGTGTATGTTGCGCACCTCATCCCCAATCTAGGAATAAGAGGAACATGATATATATATATATATATATATATTATATATATAGTATATATATAATATATATATATACATATATATATTATATATATATATAATATATATATTTTATGTCGTTAGCTCTCTACAGTCAAAGTACGAGGTAACTCTATGTCGGACTCGGCGTGCTAATCTCGCACTCTTGCTCGCTACTCTTCGACGAATGTGGTGTTTCATGCATCACTTTCATCAAGTGCTCACCTCACCTCCAGATAAATTGAGAGGCTAGATATTGCTTCTGTGTATCAGATATTATATTATATAAATATAAATATATATATTATATATTATTTATTATATATATATATAAATATATACACTCTTACGTCAGATCATCTCATTATATTAATTATACAACTAATAACCACTATTTTACCGAGTTTGTAGTCCGACGTTCCTAACTACCCCCAGTGGATCTCACGTGAGATGTAACGTGCAGCGTGTCACTCTCACTCACTATATATACGTATATATATACTAATAATATACTACTATATATATATATAATATATATTTATAGTATATATATATATATATATAGTCATATATTATATATATTATATATAATATATATATATTAATATATATAGTATATATATATCGACTTAATATTATGCGTACGTATGGTAAGCGCCTCAGTGTGTAGATCTCTGCACCTCCTACACTATAGTGAAACCGTGAATCTAGCGGAATGTGTTCATAGTATATATAATCTTGACACGCAATCCTCACATGCTAGATGCGTTAACGATGATCGTATGGGTATACACCCCTATACACCGTTTAAGATGGAAGCTATATATGCTTCTATATTATACTATAATTTATAATATAATATTATATATGATAAATATATATATATTATATATATATATATATAATGTATATAAGTATATATATATAAATATATATATATATATATATATATTATAGTTATATATTAAATATTATAATTATTTTATATTTAAAATAATTATTATATATATATTTTATAATATATAATATATAATATATATATACTATATACTATATATATATTATATATATATATATATATATATATATTATATATATACTATAGTATATATATATTATATATCATGCGCACGTGTGTAAATTTCAAAGAGCTACAAGAGGTGTGCTACATGTATATATTTTCCAGATTAAAAGTATCTGTTTTGTTGCCAAATTGAATTGAGAATATTTGTGACCACCTGGTGTGAATATAAAATCTACTAACAAATCATTAAGTCTGGACTGGATATTAGAGTCCTGCCAATTAGGATTCGTTAGTGCTGCAGATTGCATGATCCACATCTTCTAACAACCATTATTTGTAGAAGAAGCGATAGATTACGATAAAGTGAGGAAGAGGAAACCACCATCAAGCACAAATGCCTTACTACTACACTCTCACTATGGTAAGCACGGTCTCGACATAAGATATCCACACATCAAGTCGAAGATCACAAAAGAGATCCAGAGAGGCTATTGCCTATACGGGAGACGCATGCCGTGGTCATATATAGTGCTGAGGCGGATGCATCCCTACACGAAGCTCCTTTTATTGGAAGAGGAACACACAAGAGAAAACAACTCTCCTATTTTGAGAAAAATTAAGAAGTCATAAGTGAACAATTCCCTTATCCAAGGTAACCATATTGTGGTTCTGGACTTAAAAAGAAAAGACTGACTGTTGTATCCTTATTTTTCTTCATTGTTGTACTTTCTCAACAGGGAATTGTTTATGGAAGACCACTTTTGGATCAACCACTTTGTGTGAAGACCAGTTAACTATTTGAAGAGTGGAAACAAGCCAGGGTCATAATTGGAATTTACTATAAAAAAAATAATCAATCTTTTTTTTAAAGGAATATCCCCCCCCCTTGGTAGTACTAACACTAGAACTAACATGGCGGGTATTAAGGTATGTGAATTTTCCCAATTATGCCACTTATTAAATATAAAGACTTAAAGACTCAAATTAGTAACCTCACAATTTAATTATCATAACTATTATAATAATTATAAAGAAACTTAATTTAATTTAATTTAGAGGTTTTTATCAGTACTTATATTATAATTTTTGTGAAAGAACAATACTATATAATAATCATAATTATACTATATGTACTGAAGGGTGTATGAAAGGAGTGTGTGAATATATGTCAATGTGAATAAATAAAATAAATTTAAAGAAGCCTAATTACCAAAAATACTGCATTTACTGTAACATATTTAAGTTAACTATATATATATATATATTAAAAAGTTTACGTTTCCTTGACCCTTGCCTATTTTTGCTTGCAACCGCGCACGCTTGGTATAACCCTTTGTGTGAGTACTTTATTTTTCCCCTGCATCATTAATAGTGATTTGGTTTTGCACCTTGTTTGCTCGTGTTATATTTTTCAGTGAGCGGAGAAATACGACCCAATTTTGAGACGTAGCTTATAGCTGAAGAGGCAGTGTCTAGTTAGGGAGTGCTTTGGTGACCTTGGGCAGTAGTCGCTTGTTTCGGCCCACTGCATGCACATAGAAGCACCCCTGATTGAAGAGAAGATTTTGGTGAGTTGGTTTTCCACTATCTTATCTAATAATCTTCCTTTTTCAGACCAGTCTACCACTTCATTGGTAGCAGAGCGTAGTTCTCTACGTCTCTGATGGTCACTTTTCTGTTCACAAGTTGAACACTTTCCTTTATAACCTTTTGGGTTGCAAGCACTTTCCAATTTAAATTTATCTCAGTCCTTTCATTTCATTTGAATTTCTTTTCTTCTTTTTCCCTTACCTTTTTATAACCGATCGGTTTGTTCAAAGTCCACAAAATGGACAAAATGAATGAGTATTTGAAGGAGAATCAGGGAATTAACAACCCTGCTAATGCACAAAACAGTTCTGTTTCGGTAGCAGAGACAGATACTCAAACTGATCCTTTGCCACCAGAACTTCAGGATACTAAGGTGGATATTAAAATGTTACAGAAAGTCCTGTCACAGAATAGTGAAACGATGAAATCCCTTACCACCTTAATTCAAACATTATCAATAAATAAGCCTCCAAGAGTAATACCACCTGGAAAATATAAACAGGAAGGTGGTGAGACATTGTATCAGTTTCTAGAGAGATTTGAAGATTATTGCCATAAAACATTCCCAGGATCTTCAGAAGGAATGTTACCCCTACTAGGTTCTCATTTAGAAGGACCTGTATTAAAGGTCTATCAAACTGTAGTCCAAGGAACATTCAGTTATGAAGTGGCAAAGAGTAAGTTGCTCCAGTGGTCGCGAGAAGAAATTGAAAAGGACCAGAAGAGAGAGATTGAAAAGTTTATGGAAGCTAGTATGGAGAAGATGGAAACAGCAGCCGTTTATGCTCTGAGGCTTGAGGGTTTAGCTAAAAAGGCATTTCCAGGAGTGGATGTGCAAAATATGTCACTTGTCCGAAAAAGATTTTTGGATAGTCTTCCACAATCTATAAAAAGGCAGGTAGATGCCACATTGACTACAGTAGAAACCTCTTTGGGGATAAAGGTTTCATGGGATCGACTAGTTGCTATAGTTGATGCCAATATTCAAGAACAGGTACCAAAAGGCAATGGTAATGATAATTCCCATGAACTTATTGATTTAACATCGAGTCCTCCCATAAATAAACTATACACTTCTGGCTTAAACAATTGTTGTTGTGGAAATTCAGGGGTGGCTTTCCACACAGTTACCCAACAAAAAGCAAATACCGCAGGACCAAGGGGATATAATGGTTCCTGTGTGAAAGACTCGGACCAGGGAGCAATTCCTAAAGATAGGAGCCGAGAGTTCCCAAGGCGCGAATGGACCCCAAGCCCCTCTTGGAAGAGTAAAGAAAGTCAAATGATGGACAGAGCTTATAGTATGTGGATTTTGTAAGAAAAGAGGACATTCAATGGAAAAGTGTCGTGCTCGACCTTTTTGTCAGTTTTGTGGCAAAAGGGGTCATGTGGCTGATGATTGTTTTACATCTAAAAATCAATGCTTGTTTTGTAAACAAAAGGGACACCTGGTTCAGAACTGTCCCAATAGGAACAATGATCGTCTTTGTTGTCCTCTGTGTAAAGGACCACACTTGGGAAAGGATTGTAATGAGAGCCAGGGAAACTAAGCCGCTCTGATGTGGAAGACCTCGCATCAGAGCCTGAGGCAATACTCAATAAAGAAGTCACATATGATAATTCAAATCTTGGAGAGTCTCAAGATGGTTATGGTGTACCACCTGTCCAGAATCAAATTAATATTAGTGGTACCGAATTGGAAATACCGGAAACTGTAAAATCTGTAGGTGTTGAAAAGAAGGAAGAATTAGTAAATCATGAAGCAGTAGATGATGACCAAGATGTCATTAAATTAAGGATGACAAAAGATACACTAGACACGTTAATCATTCACGTCTGTATTAATAATCAACCACAATTGGTTGATCTAACTGCTTTTGTTGATACTGGCGCCAGCATTAGCTTAATATCAGCCAGTTGCTATCATAAATTAAATAAACAGAAATATCAATTAGAAGAAACTCCTTATAAGAGAGTATCGGGAATTGGACAGGTAACCTTTCCAGTTTTGGGAGGAGTTACCCTTGTTTTGGATTTATCACCCACTTACTCATTGAAGCCTCATAGGTTGATCGTAATTCCAGATGGAATTACTGAGTATGATATTGTAATAGGATATGATATTCTACGGAAAGAGCATTTACTGCCAGACCCTCATGAGGGTGAATTGGTATGCCGCAAAGGAAATAGAGTTGTAACTGTATCCACAGATATTAGGAAAACTAATCCTCCTTCACACACTTGTACTTTGATTGAAAATGTGAAGATACCACCCAAAAGTAGTATAGCTCTGGAAGTAGGTATCAGTCCATTGAGTGGACAAGATGGAAAGCTTATTTTGTTAGAGGGTAAAATGAATGACAAAGTTGAAATAAATGCCTCTATATTAAACATAAGAGGTAACAAGGCAGTGATCATTGTTAGCAACACCTCAGATAGTGTGAAAAAGCTGAAAAAGGGCCAACAAATAGGCAAAGTAGAAGTTATTGATGATGATCCATCAATAAATATAGTTGAACTTTCTAACCAGGAAGTGGTTGAGAAAAAGGAGTGGACATTAGAGACACTGTATGAGTCTTTTTGTTTGAGTGAGTCTGATATAACATCTTCAGAGAGAAGTCAAGTTTTGACTCTTTTAAGTAAATATCCTTCAGTTTTAAGTTTGAATGATTCTGATGTTGGTTGTACTTCAGTGATCAAGCATAAGATTGAAACAACTACAGAGGAGCCTGTACAGGTCCCTGTACGACGATTACAAGGTCCAGTATTGAAAGAAATAGAGGAGTGTTGTAAAAGACTGGAGGAAGATGGCATCATCAGGCGGAGTAAATCACCATATTCCGCACCGGCAGTCCTATACGTAAGCCAGATGGTACCATTAGGTTATGTATTGACTATAGGGCCTTAAATAAAATAACAAAGGGAGATAGTTTCCCTATACCAAACTTAATTGACATGTTATTTAGCCTCCAAGGAATGAAGTACTTCACGACCATTGATTTGGTCAAAGGTTATTATCAGGTGGAGATGGAGGAATCGAGTATTGAAAAGACTGCATTTACGACACCTTTGTCGCATTGGGAATTTCTCAGGATGCCATTTGGTGTCAAAAACGGGCCTGCCACTTTTCAGCGCGGCATGAGAATAGCGTTATCACATATACCCTGGACAGAGACAATGGTCTACCTAGATGATGTCTTGATAATTAGTGAAACTTTCGATAAACATTTGGAAATCTTGGAAAAGGTATTAAAAGCCTTCCTGGACACTGGATTTAAGATCAAACCAGCCAAAACTTTTATGTTGAGAAAACAAGTCCAATATTTGGGGCATTTGGTTTCAGAAAAGGGAATGGTTCCATTAGAAAGGAATTTACAAGGTATTATGGATTTTCCAGCACCTACAACCGTTCGTAAACTTAGACAATTTATTGGGATGGTAAATTTTTACCGCAGACATATCCCCAGGTGTTCCGAAGTTGCAAAGCCTCTTTTCGAACTCCTGAATCAGAAAACCTTAAAATGGACATCACAATGTCAAAAAGCCTTTGAAGAACTTAAAAGAGCTTTGATAGACCCACAACTGTTATCTTATCCTGATCGATCATCGAACGCTTCACCATTGTTGTTACACGTAGATGCTTCTAATGTAGGTGCAGGTGCTTGCTTGTCCCAAGAGCAACAGGGAGAAGTAAAACCAATAGCCTATATCTCCACAACATTCTCCAAAGCTGAGCAAGGATATAGTACTACTGAGAAAGAAGTAGCTGCCATCCGTTGGGCTGTTCGATCTTTGAAGCCCTTCCTGTATGGAATCAAGATCCTTATACATACAGACCATAAACCATTACTATTCTTGAATAATATGACTTTGGTTAATCAACGGGTAGCACGAACTTTAGAGGAGATTAACGATATTGACTATGAGTTAATTTATGTACCTGGCAAAGACAATGTAGTGGCAGATGCCCTTTCACGATCACCAGTACCATTGATTGATACTGATATAAATGGTTCAGTAGTGAACCAAATTCCTGCTGGGTGCTTGGAAGTAAAGATGCCTGGGGGAGGAGATTCTCTATTTCAATGTTTTTCCACATTTCTCTTTGGAGCTCCTGATCAACATTTAACCATTCGGGGAGCAGTTATTCAAGAACTATTAGAGAACCGCAAGAGTTACAACTTACCTACAGGTAAAAATTACAAAACACTTACCAAACAATTACAACTTTTAAAATACCCAGGTCAGTTACCAATTGTACAAGCAATAGAAGCTTTCAGTCATTTGTACCAAGTAAAAGTTCTAGTATTTTATGGGAATTCTAAGCCCTTACAATTTGGCAATCTTCAGACCCTCAAAGTTTGTTGGTTATTGTGTCTTGGAGGAATACATTACAATCTGTTGACCAGAACAGAGCTTACACAAGAGATAAATCCCCAAGCCAAGGTTGTGAAGGCAGATGAGGGATTTGAAGAGTATGAATTGTTAAATGAATCTTTAGAAGAACAGCCAGAACCCACTCTTTCACAAACCGTCCAAAAAGCAAGTAACCAGTTAAACACTGGTGGGGAGGTATCACCAGTAGTTAAGTTCTGCCAATTATCACTTATTGAACATGCGGATCCAAATGTGGATGCAATAGCTTTAACCCCTGAGGAAGTACGTGATTTTCAAAAACAAGAACCATTATTGAGGCAGTTATATAGAGCTATAAAATACCAAAGACCCTTAGTGGGTAATCTTAAACAGTTTGCCAGATTCAAAAAGTATATTTTTATCAGAGATGACACCTTGTATAAGATGAATAAGTATCAGTCTCATGAAAGTGCTTACATTGTTCCTTTTACTATCCTCACTGACCTTGCTATTATGGCTCATGTGAATTTTGCTCATATAGGAAAAAATAAATTGATTTCATTAGTTAACAAATATGTGTGGCATACAAAAATTTATAATATTTGTTATGACATAACCACCACATGCTATAAATGCCAAGCTTCAAAAACAGCAAATATTATTTACACACCACCTACTATCAAGATCACTACTGATTTCCCCTTTGAATTGGTTGCCATGGACCTTCTACAGCTTCCCAAAACTCAACAAGGTAATAATTATGCTTTAGTCCTGGTAGATCATCATACCAAATGGATTGCAGCTGTTCCAATAAAGAATAAACAATCTCTCACAGTCACAAACACTTTCCAACAGCTAATGCTCCCTTATTTACCTAATATACCCGAGAGATTGTTAACTGATAATGGCCGGGAATTTATTGGGCCAGTGTTCGAAGAGATGCTGCAGCTCAATAACATAAAACATATCCTAACCACTCCTTACACACCATCTTCAAATGGTGCTGTAGAGCGAATAAATAGAACCATCATTCAATATTTGAGAATGTCAATCACAGATTATACAAAATGGGATATAGAATTGCCTAGGATAGTCTTGATTTACAACCATACTGAGCATTCACAGTTGGGATTGTCACCCTGTGAATACATCTTAAAAGAACAACACACCCCACATTTGGGGTTATCGTGGAAAAGGAATGAAATGTATTGGCAGCCTGGGCATGCCCACTTTCAACCTTATGAAATTCATCACTTATGGAATTCATCAAAAAGTAGGATTAAAGATACATTTACCTGGGGACTTAGTCACAAATAAATTTAAGCCACGTTACTATGGCCCATATGAAGTTATCCAGGTGAATGACAATCAAGTAACATATATCATAGAGTCTGAAGAAGGAAAACAATTTAAAGTGCATCATAGACAACTCAGGCGGTGGATATTACCACCCCATTATCTAGAAAACAATCCTCTTTTCCAAAAGTGGGCCATGGATTTAGGTGAACCTGAGCCAGTTGTGCCTCCAATGGAAGTGGAAGAAATTCCTGGTCCAAAAGTGGACATTCATAAAGATATTGTCATGGACCCATTTGAATTAGATGAAGATGATGCAGATTTTGAAGGTTTTGATATTGATGAAGACACCAAGAGGAAATGTGAGGGATTGTTAGAACAGATGAAGAGGAATCTTCAAATGGCAGAAAATGTTATACTTCCTTCCTTGGAAGCATCCCTTAATAAAGAATTGTCTAATGTAATCCCAGAGGGTGTAGATCCTGAGTTATCTTCGTTCTTGATGAATCAGACATCTATGCCAGTATTCATGAAAAATAGTACTCCATCACCCCGTTTGATGGAATTTTTATTAGGCCATTACCGAAAGAGTAGAAGTGCTTTACGAAATTACAGAGTTTTTACAGAGCAGAAAATAGTGACATTTAAGAACTAAGTCCATTATCAACTAGAGAGATCAGATTGGGAGATTTAGAAGAAGTAAGAAGGCGAATTTCTTGGGGTAACACTCCAATAAATGAAGAGACTCCTACTCCTATCATAGAAACAGACTTTTCGGGTTTTTCTGAGGAGTTAAATGATGGTGTTTTTGAGGAAAATAGGAGGAAAACTCCTTTGGAAAAACCATTTACAAGATCAAAAGGTGCCTGTTTGGACCTTCCATTAGTTCAACCCTTTATTTTAGAAAGAAAAAGAAAGCAATAAAAACAAAAGTGTATATATGTACGTATAATTGCAGTATGTCTGTAAGTTTGTTTGTTTGTATGTTTGTATGTTTATAAAAATAAAAAAAAAAAAGGAAAAAATAAAAAAAAAAAAGATAAAAAAAAAAAAATAAAAAAAAAAAAAATTTTTATAATTATATTTTGGTATTCGAATTTCTGGTGTTGGGTCACATTCATGGGTGTGGGTTGGGACTGAATTTTGTAGAAAGGGTGAGCATAACCCCTGAAAATTTCCCCGAATCCTGAGGTTCAGGTGGTTTATGCCTCTTATCCGGGAGCTAATTTGAATAAATTAACCAGAAGTTTGGTGAATCATTTGAATGAAACTTTCACCCATATGGTGGTGTTTACCTTGATAACGGAGGCTTATAGGAAGGTTGACTTAGGTGACGGAGAAAGAAAAAGGAATTATGATGTGGTGGAAGGAAATGAAGAATTTGAGGTAGAAGATTTTCTAACTAGATTTAGAGGGTTTGAAGATGCTTGTAGAATCCGTTGCCCGGGTATAAAGATCTGGTTAATGATTCCACCATACCTAGATGTAATTCACTATAATCAACGACGAATCTTTAATTATCCACTGGCTATAAAGACAAAATACCATAAGGATACCCGTTTCCAGGATCATATATTACATGGAAAGACAGTAAAAATTTACCAAAAATTGAAAGCCGTTTATAAGTATGAAGGAAAAAATACTAGTTCCTACCCAATTATGGGTGTGATAAATGATAATAAGAAAATCCGAAGTTTTACACCAACCTTTCTCCAGGGAGAATTGATGACACTGGGGAAACAGGGATTCTTGTGGGATGGAATACATCCTTCCAGAATGCTAATCAGAAAAATGTGGAGAAAAATGAAAGATGCTAAATGTTTCGAAAAAACTGTAATAATACAGAAGGAAACACCAAGAGTTCTCACTACACCTTCAATGTCAGTAAACACAGAACCATCTTTGGTTCAGGAGGGAGAGTCTTTAGTCACACAAAGAGAGGAGGAACCACTTTTGGTTCCAAATAATAACCAAGAGCCACTTTTGGTTTCTAGAAACAAAAATGTTAATTCCGTTATCGAAGCAGGAAGTTTTGTTAGAAGAGTATCCAATAAGGATAGTGTTTTAAAAGTTACCACCACTAGTTGTGAAGTCAAGGAACCTGTACCATCTACTTCTGGAATTCAGAATACAACGAATATAACAAATTGGATTGATCAGGCCGGAGGGCCTGTTCGAAAGAAAAGCAAATTAGCAGTTGAATTTCAAATAGGTTCTGAGATTGAAAAACAAGTAGAACAGTTTATAATTTATTTAAAGGGGTATTTTGCAGGACAGGGAAACCCAATGACAGAGGAAGAAATAAAGAGAAGAGTAAAGCAGTGGTTGTAAGGGGGTTATATAGAATAAGAAAAAGTTTTTAAAGAAAAGGAATTTTTAGTTTGATTTTTGAAAAAGTTCAATTTTTATTTTTGTTAAGAAAGAGGAAGTTTTATTTATAAATTTATAAGGAATAAATTCAGGCAAGAATTATTTATTTATTGATTAATTCAATGAGCACAATACCACACAGCAATCTCTACGTTGTTGTCCCAACAACGGGTGGGGAGGTATGAAGAGGTGTGCTACATGTATATATTTTACAGATTAAGAGTATTTGTTTTGTTGCCAAATTGAATTGAGAATATTTGTGACCACCTGGTGTGAATATAAAATCTACTAACAAATCCTTAAGACTATTTGAAAGAGACCATTTTTAGAAGTGATCAAACACAATAAAGTGAAAGTGATAAGAGAAAACACACTGTTAAGAAAACACACCATCAATTTATTGGAAGAAGGACCCATCAACAAACAGCAAAAATAGACCATCTATTTTGGAAAAAAGAAGTCATAAGTGAACAATTCCCTTATCCAAGGTAACCATATTGTGGTTCTGGACTTAAAAAGAAAAGACACTGTTGTATCCTTATTTTTCTTCATAGATGTACTTTTTCACAGGGAATTGTTTATGGAAGACCACTTTTGGATCAACCACTTTTGTGAAGACCAGTTAACTATTTGAAGAGTGGAAACAAGCCAGGGTCATAATTGGAATTTACTATAAAAAAAATAATCAATCTTTTTTAAAGGAATATCCCCCCCCCCTTGGTAGTACTAACACTAGAACTAACATGGCGGGTATTAAGGTATGTGAATTTTCCCAATTATGCCACTTATTAAATATAAAGACTTAAAGACTCAAATTAGTAACCTCACAATTTAATTATCATAACTATTATAATAATTATAAAGAAACTTAATTTAATTTAATTTAGAGGTTTTTATCAGTACTTATATTATAATTTTTGTGAAAGAACAATACTATATAATAATCATAATTATACTATATGTACTGAAGGGTGTATGAAAGGAGTGTGTGAATATATGTCAATGTGAATAAATAAAATAAATTTAAAGAAGCCTAATTACCAAAAATACTGCATTTACTGTAACATATTTAAGTTAACTATATATATATATATATTAAAAAGTTTACGTTTCCTTGACCCTTGCCTATTTTTGCTTGCAACCGCGCACGCTTGGTATAACCCTTTGTGTGAGTACTTTATTTTTCCCCTGCATCATTAATAGTGATTTGGTTTTGCACCTTGTTTGCTCGTGTTATATTTTTCAGTGAGCGGAGAAATACGACCCAATTTTGAGACGTAGCTTATAGCTGAAGAGGCAGTGTCTAGTTAGGGAGTGCTTTGGTGACCTTGGGCAGTAGTCGCTGTTTCGGCCCACTGCATGCACATAGAAGCACCCCTGATTGAAGAGAAGATTTTGGTGAGTTGGTTTTCCACTATCTTATCTAATAATCTTCCTTTTTCAGACCAGTTTACCACTTCAATATATATATATATGCGCACGTGTGTTAAATTTCAAAGAGCACTTGAGTTTTGTTTTTTTCTGTTAAGATTAATTGTTTTTTAAGTTTGTTTATATTGGATCGATTTAAATGGACGGATTCTCATTGTTATTTCCTTTCTAAGTCTGGACGACCATCCAAGTGCTATTAAATTTTAAGTCTTTATAAGTTTTTTTTTTTTTTTTTTTTTTTTTTTTTTTTTTTTTTTTTTTTTTTTTTTTTTTTTTTTTTTTTTTTTTTTTTTTTTTTTTTTTTAATAAATGGTTACGTAGGACATTACTTTCAGACTTTATATGAAAAGACAAATGAATACCGACATTTTTTTGTTTTGTTTAGATTACAAGCAAAGGATGTTCTCTGTTTTACGTTTTTTTTTTTTTTTTTTTTTTTTCTTGTCTCGTTCCTTATGCGCGTTAGTAAGACCGGTTCGGATGAATGAATGACCATTATTGTGTTTGAGTGCTTAGTTCCTTCTTCGTTCTTCCTCCTTTTTTTTTATTTGTTCTTATTCAGCTTTCATTGTGTGTGTAGCTGTTTGTATTTATTTGTTTATGAATCTATTTTGTATTTTTTAAAATTCTTTTGATATGTTTTTTATTATTTTTTTTTAACTCTATAATAAATAAAAGTTTCGAACTATAAATCATCGAGTTACACAGATAATGTAAGAATAGGTTTTATTATATTGTGTTTTGGTAAGTGGATTTTATTACATAGTTTATATATTTTTCGCTCTTTATAGCTAAATTCTTCTATTCAAGTTTTCTAAGAACCTTATTGATTACAACTCCTTCACTTTACCCATTAATAAAGTTCTGTTAAGCTTTTTTTTAGTAGATTTGCGAAAGACTGAAAAAATACGAAGATAAGTATAATTTATAAGTAAGAACTTGTTTATTCAATAAATCTAATGAAAGGAAAGGTTTGCCTCTAATTTGGGGTCCAGGAAATATCATGGTTTGAATATTGGAATTACTGGTCAATAAACAAAATAAAAAATTCTTCTTAGGCCAAAAACGAAACTGCATACACAATCAAGTATATGCAATTAGTAATCTATTATATAAACAGATTAATTTTTTCAAAGTCTGGAGTAAGGTTTACTACGATATCAAGAATGAGAATCATAAATTTGTTTTTTAAGGAGACGAAGGGGGGGGGGAGAGGAAGAAACAGTCATAAACGAAGTCCTCAAAAGAGACATAAGTATTGAAAATTCTGTTTTAATTAAAAAATTTCCACAGAATATCTCACCAAACAATTTAAAACAAATTCTATCCAGTATTTCTGAATG
>JABUQX010089130.1:0-10000 GCA_015478945.1 Trachelipus rathkii | reverse complement strand
ATAATATTATAATAATATATATATAGATATATGTTATTCATATGTAATATATATAAATCATCTTCCTATGCCCACCAGATTTGTGGGTGGAGGTGCGTTAGCATACACCGGATCTAGTAAGCGAGTAGTAGAAGATTTTGTCGCATGTCGAAAAGAAAGCTCCCCTTAACTCGGTTGGACTGTTAAGGGGTGGCTTTTCATTTTTTTCTTCTTCTTCTTCTTTTTTATACTGCACTAACAGGTAGAGAGAGAGTGAACTCGTTCGCAGAGTCAAAAAAAAAACTCTGATACTCTATAAAGTGTTCACGATAGGAGGACGGTAGTGACGGTAAACGAGTGTACTGGAGGGGAAGGGAGAGAGTTATATTCTTGTCAATGTGTGTTGTTATTACTCCCTGGGCAAAATAACTCTCAACCATTACCCATGTCAATGAGCAAAACCCGCCATCATCCTATTTATGCCACATTTCATCTACGTGGCTCTTGCCAAAACTAGACATTTCCTCATTCCTTTACAAAGCATTCTAATAATACCTAACAACTACAATTCCGTATCTTTTATTTCTCCGGTTCTTCGTGTCCTCTCGCACGCCGGTCGATCCAGCACATTACCACTCTTACATCCGCACAAACTCAGACCGACTATCATCCGATTCCTTTTCCAGCAGAACTGTACCAAACCCAACTCAATGTACTCTCGTTTATTCTCTCATTTACGCGTTTCTCACCACTCACACTCCTCTTTTAATGAGTTCATTATCATTTTATACAATTCTTCACACACCCTAACACGCCCCTAACATTGTCCATCTGAACACTTGCACCTGTTAGAATCTCAAATGACCTCTTATTTTATCATATTTTAGTTATCACCCCAAAAATAACATGCCACACTAAAATCATGATAAAACAACTACAATAAAAAATGAAGAGTAAACATCATTAAGATAATGAAAAGATAATATAAGAAAAAAACTAAATTAATATAATTAATATTATTATATCATTATATATATAAATTTTATAATAAATATTTATATAACGTATATATATATATATATAATATATATCGTTTACTTTAAAATTTAATTCGAATATCATTGTAGAATCTCATTCATTGAACGTGATGTCAGTTGTATGATTTATTTATTATACGTGGCGATGTGCCAAATAATCTATGATTAACTTCTGATATATAATATATATTATATGATATAATATATATATATATATATATATATATAGTATTATATATATATAGATATAGTATAATTATATTATATATATATTAATATTATATATATTAATATTACGTGACTAGAATAAATATAATATGGTAGTTGTGTGTTTTGTGTGTGGAATCGCTCGTTATGAACTATTGGTCCAGTCAAGAGGGTGGTGGCAGAGGAATTCTTTCAAATATCACCACGTTGGCCTGCTTAATCAACAACCTAGATAATCAATGTCTCGCGCGCTCTAATTGGCCAGCGAATTTGTAGGTTTTTAGGAAATACTTGATCAGTAGGAGTCTCAATTTCTTCCTTGATCAAAGAACCTTATATTCATGCGTGAAATATGGTATATGAACCTTCCAAATGAATAGGAGTCAGGGTAGTGATGCAATAATGGCTGCAAAAAAAAATATAACAATATAGAATATAATAATATATATATATATAAATATTATAATATATATATATATTATAATATATATAATATATATATATATATATATATATATATATATATATATATAATATATACGGCTAGGTATAGTATATCAGGGGCGGCTCGCGCTTCGCTACTACATTTATAGGAGCAAGTGGTGCACTATTGTGCAATGATAGACATTTCCAACACACAATATTATCAAATTGGAATAATTAACGTACATAAACGATACATCGATAATATACAGTATTTATCATATTGAGAAATATCGTGATATTGTCATTTACCCTTATTATTCACAATTTATCAATATGCACAATTATTCGTTTTCATCATTGAGTATTTGTAATATAGCGTTATATATATATATAATATAGTACTATAATATGAAAACTTATGTTTACTACCTTATAGAATAGTGGAAAAACTATTCTCTATTATAAAATAGAATAGGTTTCCTTATGGGAGTGAAGTCGTGTTTGGTGGAACGCGTCGCTAGACGTTGTATTCATATAACAACTATCCCCTTCTGAACCATCTCATGTGTTTTTAATGCTACACAGCGAGTTGAGCTCTTACGTACGGCACATCAGATTAGTGTTATCGTATTGGATATGATTGTTTCTCATCTATAAGAGAGCACATGAAGAAGTAAATCAACGTCGCTATCACCAAAAAAATTTTCTCGCGGTTGCTAATGTGCTCGGACCACCCCGACTCCTGCAGTCACATGTTTAGGAGATAATCTGGTGCCCAATCGAGCTGCTCCGTTGTGAAATATTAAAACTCTCTCATCATTGACACTGTTTCCGCCCACAGTACTTGAATCCAATAACACTCACACACAGCTTCACCCTGGTATAGATATTTAATATGGTGTTACACTTTTAACATGGGGATATTATATCATGGCCGGATTAAATCTCAGTCGCCATTTAATTTTATAGTTGGCCCTTTACCAATGGCGCTCCAGAACAGATTTTGTGTCGGGAAACACCTTTGCTTTCTTCGTGCACCCTTAGCCAGGTTCACAATTTCACAAGAACTTAAAGAGTATTCCGGATCCAGATTTCTGTCCAATGTAGGATCATGCGATCTGCCCACGTCTCTGGTAGCTGTAAGCATTTCTCTCTGCTCCGTAGAACGCATTTCAAGAATGCAGAATGGTGATGCTTATCTTTTGTAGCATGTTGTGGTCTTCAACGAGCCGTTTGTTGTTAAAGTAGAGAAGAAACATTTCTCGTCTTGCGTGCCAATGCGTGCGATGTTTGGGTAGATTTGTTCCCGCTACCTGCTCTTCCTTTTGGCAGAGGTTGGGGCGGGAGTAGTATGTGCTGTTGGTCGAATCCAAACGTATTCTTTTGTTGAATGGTTAAGTGAAACTGTTTTTCCACCTGCTTCAAATTCATCCTATATGATATGCGGAGCACATGTGGCATCCACGTGTATCGGTGTCTTCTAAGGTGTGCTGGTAATCGAACTACTATCTAGTTACAACTTCTCTAGATTTACCTAGTATCCACATGGAGCTAATCAACATGGAAGCTACAGCTCCGGACAATGTTGAAACGAAATTCTTTCAGTGCTGGTAAATTTAAGTTTGTACCACAGTTCGTCGTGGTTCAATTAGCGATTTAAGGACAACACCTTTTTCTTTAACTTCAAAGCTTAAGTTGATTCTCATGAATTGCACATTGCTCTGAGGGTAGACTCAATTTATGATCTCACACACCTTGTAAAATTACACTCAAAAACCTTCAATTGTAGTTAAGTTTGGGTACACTCTTTTATAGAGGACACCCGTAGAAATAAGTTGTAGTATATATATAAATATAATTATTAATATATAATTTCCTTTTTAAAATAATAACATTATTTCATGTATAGCAGGAATATATATAAATAGATATATATATGTAAGTATAAATAATGTCAAAGATTAGTATGTATGTATATATTCTTAGTATAACACAATTTATTAAATAGATACGTATAATATCCTGATCTATTATATTTACACATTACTTGACAAAGTATTTATTATTGTATGTATCATATACATTTATATAATTTCTTTTAGTACCTTGACTCACTATTATTAACTTTTAATAAAACTATGTTTAGGTAAATATTAGATAATTATTAACCTGGTTTTATTGCTGCTTTCTCTCGATTTGCTATTAACCTAATATTATTTATATAGTACTAGTAATAGCGTAACTTACTCACTCGTTGAATATAAATATATAATAATTTTATAATATCTTCTTATTATTGGAATTAATAGATGAATATAATTAAGTTATCTATCTTCGAAAAGTCAATTTATATTATTACTCACTCAAATGCAGATTTAGTGATATATACATATCATATTTATAAATTCTGCTGGGTATACATATAATTGACTAATAAGTTATTATAATATTATATATATATGGTACTCACGTATACTATCATGTCTATTAATCATAAAGTGATCTTCACTCTTTCAGAATTGGTTGAATTTTTCTTCAGGAGAGAAGTTAGAGGTTGAATATTTGATCTGTACTCGGATTAGTAATAGCGAAAATATATTATAAAAACCAGATTTCTCATTTTAGGTATATGAAAATATAAAGTATAGCTATATTTACACAAAAAATTTTTAATATATTTTAATATTATTATTTATACTCTTTACTTTTGTAAAGATTTAACCAATTTGACATTGTGTTCTCTACTCATAGAATGAAGGGATTAAATTGTATTTAAATAAAATATACTTAACATTTACTCTAATGATTAAAATTTTATATAAGTTCTAAGTAAGCCTCTAATTTATAATAATTGTATTTTATCCTTATAATAATAAGCAGTCACCTTTTCAAGTTAATTATTAATGCTCAGGAATATCTTTTGTTTACATAATTATATCATCTATAAACAATAAGTAAAATGTTCCTAATTTTAAGATGAGTAAGAGATCATTTACCTCTATGACTTTGGAAAAAATAGGTTTATATATACCATGCTAGTAAGTGATTATATAGTGGAGTTATATAGTAGGTGTTTTGTCGTTACTTCATTGACCGAAGAAAATTCAAGTTTTTAAATAATTGTTTATTATATTGTGCACTTGGATTAAGTTCTGGAAAAATATTTGTTGCAGTTTTTTTCCATGAGCATTTTTATTTCCATATTAGGAAGAATTAAATATTGATTTACCACTAACTAACTACTACCGCTGCTGTGCGCATCTGTTCAAAAAGTTCTATGTTTAAAAATTAAGTTGTTTGATTGTCTTAGTTATATAGAGTTGAATAATAATAATACATTAATAATAATAATAATAGATATTGAGGTAAATAATAAATAATAAATAAAATAAATTAATAAATAATTTCTGAGATAATAGAGAAAAAATATAAATTAAACTCAAAAAGAGACCAACAGATGAAAAATTTCTACTTGACAATTAAATAATCACAGAATAATAATAAATAATAATAATAAATAAATAATAATTAATAATAAATGAATTATAAGAAAGTTAATGAATAAGTCAATGAATACATAATAATTAATATTCTATGAATTATTAAGTAAAATAGTAGTAAGTGAATGAAATAATAATAATAATAGTATAATAATAGTTGCATAATAGAATCATACAGCGAATGAGTCTTAAACTAATATATAATAATTAATTTAATAAGATTATGAAATAATAATAATTATAAAATAATATATATAATGAATAGATCTAATATTAGAAAACTCAAATAATATTAAATAGATAATAAACATATGACTTTAATTAACTACTGCAGGAGGTAAAGTTTTTTTGCCTTGTGGGAAAATTTTTTTTTTCAGGGGTGAGTGTTTATTTTTTTTACATAAAAAAACCTCCAACCACATTAGACCTAAAAGACCCCCACCACCGCCCTCTTTATATTCACCACAATGGGGGGGAGTTATTTTGTTTGATAGAAATGTGACGAATGGTATATATTTATCAGGTATAGGAAATCTTCGAATAAGAAGAAATTTATGAAATGGGATCACTCTTAATATTGTTGTTATGTTTTGTCTTTTAATGACATATCACCATAGTGATGATATATTTGTAATATGAAAGGATAATTAAAGTGAAGAAAACTTTTATCTAAAACCTATTTTAGTCTCAAGCAAGCGCACAATCTTTAAGCAATGACAAAGACACCCATTTTAAAACCCCTTTCCAGGTCTTATGTAATTATAACTACTACAATATATACTCACTCACTATTCGATAGTCTATATATATACTATAGTAATTTTTAAAGACTAATAAGACACGACAAAGTTAAAAAGGAGTTGTGTTAGTGTAATCATAAGTATTCAGTATGATCTAGAATATTAGCTTATTTTCTGGGATAGATATATTATAGTAATATTATGAGTGTTAAGCTCTAATTATACAAAGTGTCTATCTAGTAGTGAAATAATAAAATTAATTATAATATAATCTTATTAATTGGGTTATATATATATCATTTGGTTTTTCCTATTTCACTTTAAAATATAGTATTTAGGTATAAAACTCATAAGTGAATCAATACCGCTAATTTGGTATATGAGATATGTTTAGTGATTAAATACATTTTAATAGCTGTGAAATACTAATATATTACTAGTGTTATATTTATTCGATGTACTTATTAGACATCAATAATCGACAGATAGGATGATATACTTATAGCTCCTCGTATATTATATCTATACAAGATATATGATAGTAAATATTTATATCATTATACCTTACTATTACTCTCTCGTGTAACTATTAACTAATACTCAAATATACGAATATAGCATATAATATATATCATATATGTAAGATAGTTTCATTCTTGGAGTATATTATATAGTTTTCTATATTGATAAAGTTCTATCACTATACTATATTTTATGGAATAATGAAACTATAGTATTAGCGTATACTATATACTTCTTAGTATATAGCTATATATATATATATTTTATATATATAAATAATGGGTATATAACATACTATATATGTAAATATTATATTACTAACTCTATATTGCTCATCTGTGAAAGTTCACTTAGTATCACCTATTGAAGACATACTATCATTACTGTGATATAGTTATATAGTTTTGTACTAATAGATTCTATATATTTTCACGTATTATATATTATAGAGATACTTACTTCAATTAGGCTCATACGATATTAATATACCTACCAATTATAAATTGACAATAGTACTCCACATAACAATATATATTAATATAATATATATTTATTATTAATATTTACGAAACAACTTGATATCCGCTTATATGTGCGCGCCGAGATAACTATTCTTAGGGGAAGTGGGTACGTGCAGCTGTCCCTAATTTCATTAAATATTAACCATATAATACATCTACGCCCCCATCCCGACCATCCTCCAATGTCCATTCTTAGATCTCTCGCCAACACTCAACCTACCTTCCTCTCAATCTCTCCCTCATCATCTACTCTGCCTCTCTCCATGCATTTATTTGAGTCTCACATTCCATTCCACTTCTGATCTTTTGCTTCTCCCTTCCTACTGCCTTCCATATTCCCTCCGGCCTCCCGCATCAACTCTCACGTAACCACCCTTTGTGTTTGCCCTCATATTTCTCAGTTCTCTACAAGATATGTGACCATTCTTAACATTTTCCCTCTCCACGCTGTCTTTCTCACCTCACCAACCATTCTTCAAAATCACACTCTCTGCTCTATTGCGCCCACGTATTCATTAATCCTCTCGTGCGTGTTTAACTCTTAACCCAAAATTACCGCTTCAACCTTTCATCTGACACCACTATCCACTTCTTCCTGATGACCTAGCATTCAATCCCCCCCATGTTTTCAGCGAGATAATCTGAGTAATACACCGCCTGGATACACATATTTTTTCATATCTCGATTAGCTTATCTTTAGTATCTTATGTCGATAATCTACACTCCCCTCTCTTTTCGCATCAAATATCACATCCAGACCACATCATATGCTATCTCACTTTCCTTCCATACGCTACTCATGTGAGTCTATCTCTTCCTTTTCATACCGCTCTTCTTCCGTTACCCAAATCTCAGTCCACTATATATATTACTTAGATAATACCTCTTTGACTTCTATCATAATACTTAACCTTCCTACTCCTCTACTCTCTATCTCCTACTCTTCCGTCTTCAACTTCCTGTTTACTGCTCCTTTCCGTCAATGCCACTTATACACGACCTTACATCATTACCTGGATTCTCATCTTACGAACCCCTGTTTTCCAAACACTACCTCCTCAAAATCCTTCACCAAAATACTACTAAGCCCTTCATGAATCTCTTCCGACCACTTAAGGCCAGTATCATCCCAAATAGATCATGTTCACTTCCCATGACAATAATAACCCCTATCTCACTCAATCGACACCTTCTCCACCGACCCTATATTCATTCTCTGCAGACACTCTTCCTATTTAAATATAAATCTACAGAAATAGCCTCTACCAGGTGAACATTACACATCCCTGTCTCAACTCCTTCTCCATCTTACTCCTTCAAAACATCTCACTCTCTCCTCCTAATACTCTCACACATCATCTGCAATTAGCTATAAAAAGGGCACAATGAATACCATTTAGCGACTATAAATAGTTACCCATCTCCTATTACCAAATTATTATACCATCTGCTGCAAGCAAGAGACCCTCTCCCATAAGTTCCTCTGCCACTCTTCACTCTATCATAGGCTTTTCTCCGCATGATCTATAAATACACCCACATACACCATTTTCTCTTTCCTTTAATTATATCAATATCTCCAACAAGGTCAATACACTTCCATGTAATATATACTTGATCCACACCCTCCTCCTACATTCCCTCACATATATATACTCCTTAGTGCTTCCACACCCCTGTCTGTCCTCGTTAAAGATCTCATACACCCCTCTCCAGAAAGTGGAGTACGACAGTGTCATACTCCAAATAACGACGTTTGACTTACACTACTAAACAACTCTCAAGACAAAAGAATAACTCATCAATTACTATAGAGTTACAACACTCCATTTCATATTCCGCAGCCTCTTTTGCTGTATATACAGTGGAAAGGAGAACCAAATTAACAACCATCCTCCCAATCCTGTGGAACCACTCCCCTCCTCCTCCAACATAAATTATATAACATATACAGCCTAGTCACTCCTCCACTCTGCGTGTTCAGATCTCTGTAAACCTGTGTGGCGAATACTTTCAAAACCATCGTTAGAGACTAACTGTGTGAGAATCGTATCCTTATGTATTTCCTTTAGTTAACGCACAGTTTTTTAAAATAACCTAAATTGTTGCTACTTACCATTCTTGATATTTCCATCTTCAGTCATCCCTTTACTGTTCTGCACCCACATTACCCCCCTCAATTCACTCAACCTCTTGTAATCCTCCTGATTCTCTCCCACCACATTTCAATTCAATAATTACCACATCGTATAAAATATTCCTACTACATCTTTTCCTCACCCTATTCCCTTCCACACTACCTATCTCATTATCCCCTTCCTCTCCCTTAACCCTCTCCCCTAGCCCCTCCATCTTCTTCCTTTTTTAATATATATATGTTTACTTCTTTCCAGAATAATCCTTGCTTCCCTTAGATTCAAAAATTTTCTGTACTCTTTTCTACATCCAATTCATTATTGAGCCATTTTCTCTATCGCACCCTCGTCGCAGTGTGTGAGACCCTCTTATGCTTACCACTTAAACCCTTTCTATAGGTATTCTCCATCACCAGACTCCCTTCTCCTATTCCCCAACCCATCCACATTATAGAGGAAAGACCTACTTTTATTTATTCACCAACTCTATAATTGCATCGCCAGTGCCTCACTTCCACCATTTCTACTATCCTTTCCTCTACTTGACTACCACTTTTTACTCCACATATCTCCTTATAGTCCTCTTCACAAATTGTACTCTTTAAAATCTCATTGTCACTCACTCCTCCTCCACTATCTCGCACCTGAATTTCTCCGTGTACCCTATCTCATACGTACCTATCCTCCTATCCTTCACATACTCCCTGTCCTAAAACTCCCTCTTACTACATATTATGTCCTACATCTTAAGTATATATAATCGTTAATTTGTGTCCAGAAGCGCGTTATATATCATTCATATTCTACCTTATTTTATTGTCTCTTTTAACCCTAAACGCCGATACCTCTACCTCACTACCTCACTTAAACCTAAGACACATCACACCAAAATAGTTTGAATCAGATAACCACTCTATACCGTGCCCTCATAT
>JABUQX010089129.1:10000-20000 GCA_015478945.1 Trachelipus rathkii | reverse complement strand
ATATATATATTATATAATATAATATATTATATATATATATATTATATATATTATGATTATATATAATATAATATATATAGGTAATATATATATATATGTAGTATAATATTATATATATATCATATATATATATTATATATATATATATATATATATAAATATATATATATATATATATATATATATAATATATATATATATATCTATATTTGGGTTTTACACAGAATTGATTTAGATATTGCCTAGTTATTATAGTAATAATATAATTAATTAAAGTTATAGATGAGGGTAATAGCCATTCAGTCTATAAAATCAATTTAAATGTTATTTATTATATATGGTACCTTTAAGGAGGTTGAGATTATTTTTGGAAGTTTAATTATTAAAAAACAATAAGTCTTAGACTAAAAGTATAATTAGTTATAAACTTAAAATAAAAATTATGTTTCTTTATTATAACCAAAAAGAATTCTTAATAAGTAAACTATATTTTCATTTTTTAAAAAGGTGCGGAACAAAAGAGCGGAAACTTTTTTTGATCCGCACGTGCAAGTCCGCTAATTTCCTGACGACTCCGCACCTCCGCTAGTCCGCACCTATTTTGGTAGTCCGCTCGGAGCGGACTAGCGGACTAGCGGACTAAAGAGCGGAAGTGCCCACCTCTGATTTTAATAGATTGTGGTAACAGCTGAAATACAAATAAGCAAACGTCTATTTTATAACATCCATTCAACAATAGAAAATATTAAATACATGACTGACTGAATAATTTGAAATTTTGTAAATAATATTGTTATACACAATGAAGCCTTAACATAGATTTATGAAGCAAGAAATAAAAGATAATGTGAAAATTTGGGCAGTTTTTAAAATATATTTCCATAGACATATCGGTAAAGTTAAGCCTTTTTCGTTTTTGCATTTTGTGCTTATGAAAGTTTGGAGACTTGTTTAGCAAAAAACTAGGTAAAGTTGGGGGTAATGGGCTAAATCTGGATACAAATAATAGCAATGGTAACTGTAATAGTGGTGATATAAATAAAACTAGTGTTGCTACAGGTTCAGATAATGATGTTAGCAATAAAAATAACAGCATTTCGAATATCAAATGCTTTTACACAAATGCTCATAGCCTTAGAAATAAAAAAGATGAGCTGATTAGTTATACCATAAATGAGAATCTTGACATTATTTGCATAACTGAGGCATGGGTTAATGAAGAATTATATGGAGACTCCTTTCAGGAATATGAAATAGGACGGAATATTCCACTTTATTAACGCGTAGAGGAAAGAAAGGTGGGGGTGTGGCGCTTTATATTAAAAGCAAATTCATCCTGTATAGAACTGACTTTAAAAACTAATCAGGGATATGAATCGTATGGTAGATTATCCTTGATGTTTAATAAATCAATATAGAATAGGGCATGTTTATAACCTCCTGGGCCAGAGTCAAGAATTAGATGCCGAGAAATTGTGAAAGAAATTGAGACGCATGCCACAGTAAAGAAAAAGGTATAGTCATTATGGGTGATTTTAATTTTCCGGGCATTCAATGGGATTCCTTGCTAATACGGACCAGAGTAGTTCAGTATTTATAAATTGATATACTAGATAACTTTTTGAGCCAGATGTCCATGAACCACGAGACAATGCACTATTAGACTTAATATTAACTATTGATGAAAGTATGGGGATTAAGATTAGATTGAGGAGATTTAGGACTAGTGACCATAAATAAATTAGATTTTAAATTGAATGTGATATCTGGGCCCAAATTGCAAGCTAATAAGGAACAAATCTAGATTTCCGAAATGGCGATTTTTACCAATTACGAGACATGCTTAGTTATAACTGACTGGGATAAAAGAGTTTAAAGACCAAAACTGTTTTATCATGTGGAACATTTTAAGCAAGTTTTAATGAATATTCAGTCAGCATGTTTTTTAAAAATAAACCATTAGGGTGGCGAAGAGAAAACCTGTTTGGAGGAATAAAGAGATAAGAGATAAAATCAATGAAAAGCTTAGATGTTTTAAAAAATATTCCAAGGGTAAGTAATAGGGAAGATGATTTAGAAAAATTATTAGGAAAAATAGAACGAACTCTAACCAGTCATAAGAAAGGCAAGGAGAGAGGCAGAAATTAATTTAACAAGGAATAGTAATAAGGACCTGAAGAGGTTTTTTAGCTTTTATTTAAATTTAAAAGTAAGAATAGGACAATAGGTCAATTAAATTTGATGAAAATTTAGTTTGAGTTAGATAAGGAGTTAGTCAACATTTTCAATGCTTATTTTGCTTGCAGTGTTTACTTGAGGAAAAGATATAATAATAGTTTTGGCTAATAGTTCTTGTTATGCATGATAACAAAATAGACTTACAGATTTGAATTTGATGTAAAAGATATTAAACGTTTTACTAGACCATATTGATCCAAGTAAAGCTGCAGGGCCCTGATGGTATACAGTCAGAATTTTTTGAAAGAGGGTTAGTACAGCCATTGCAAAGGCACTTGTATTTGATTTTTTAAGCGATCTATAACATTTGTGAGGTACAGATGACTGGAAAATGGGCATATGTTGTGCTATTTATAAGAAAGGTAGTAAGGAAGATTTGGGGTAATTATAGGCCAGTTAGCCTACATCTCTGGTTGTAAAGGTTCTGGAAAGTACTGAAAGGTCATATAGAGAAAATTTAGAAGATAACAAGGTATTGTTTGACTCCCAGCATGGTTTCAGAAAGAGTAAGGGCATGTCAGACAAACCTTTTAGATTTTATGGAATACATTACTGACTGCATACCGAGGAGATCCATTTGATATTATATATTTAGACTTTAGCCAAGCTTTTGATAAGGTTCACCACATAAGGCTGATGAAGAAAGATTATTGGCAATGTGGCTATAGAGTGTGGAGTGGTACATGGTTGGACTAAAGAGTGGTTGTGGAATAGCGAAACGGTGTGTACAACTAAATGGCAAATAAAGTCAGTCATGGGAAATAAGTGAAGAGCTGGTGTCCCACAGGTCGTGCTGGGAGCCACTGTTGTTTTCATATATATAAATGCATTTAGACCAGCGGACTTAAATGCATGTTTCTTAAGTTTGCATGATGATACCAAAGTCGACCACCTCAGTTTAGGATAGTGAGGGATGTATAAAGATTCAAAAAAATGATCTTGATAAAACTTCTTGGGTGGGCAGAATAGTGGCAAATGAATTTTAATAGTAAAAAGTGTAAAGGTTGCTTCACTTAAGGTTAACTCAAATAAAAGTTTAGTAACTATGATTATGAATGCGGGGATTGGCTTGAGCTGTGGACAGAAAAATTTAGTTGATATAAGCAGTAATTTAGAAAGTAGCTAATCAGGTTGGAGCTGAAGATAAAGTAATAAGATGCTGGGCATAATACATCGCAATGTTGTTTACAAGAAGCAAGGAAAGTAATAAGTAAAACATATAATAGCTATGTTTAGCCAATAATAGAGTATTGTGCAACAAGTTTGGGGCCCTACTTAAAGAAAGACTAGATATTACTAGAGAGAGGCAAGCGATAGAGCAACAAAGAGGGATTTCTGGTTTGAGGGTAAGAGCTATAGGAGAGGCTAAGGAGTTAGGAATGTTTTGTAGAAAGGCGATTCTCCAGAGGGGAACAATGATACAAGTCTACACAAATTGTTACATTCTATTTTGATAATACGGAGACCAATAAAATTTTTATAGTAGAGCACGGACGGGAGACCAGGGGGCATAGCAAGAAAATTAAGAGAAAGCATGCCATCTTGATATAAGAAAGTATATCATTCAGCAATAGGTTGTTAAATTTTGGATGATTTGCACAGGAGGTGTGAGTGTGAGTCAATTGACAAACATTTAAGAAAGGCGTTGGACTAAGGTATATGGATGGTGCCTTGGGTATCACATAGATATTTAGACGACGCAAATTGGTGGTTTTTAGTTACAGTATAGTTAGTAATGTTATAGCTACTGCATGTGTGACCATAACTTAGTTATTAAGGCATGTGGAATGGTTTGGGTAACATGTATCATTTATTTTTTTGACTAAGCCAATTGGTGGATTTTGGTTACAGAAATTTGACAAGCCCTAGGGTGCTTTGTGGATTTGCAGCGTGAGAGCATGTTTGGTTAGTGAGTTGACTGGGACAGTCTCGATAGGCCCATGTGGCTTTTTACTGTCCCTATATTTCTTATGTTCTAAACGTAAGAAACGCTCGAGTTTGCGTTCGTTTTTGTCAAACTTAGCTCAAAATCGCAAGAAATGCTCACAAAACGTAAGAGATTTTCTTAACTCTGGAAGGTAGCTGTTTCCCGTGCTTGCTGAATTTAGCACGTTCTTACGAAAAAATGCAAACAAACAAGATGGCTGCGTGGTAGGCCCATTTGAATTGAGGAATGTTTCATTCAATAAAATCAGCTTTAAATCTAATTTCTTCCAAATCGATAAACTCCATCACAATAGTTGATCAATTAATTATTTGTAATATAAACCATTTGTTATTTTTTTTTTATTTCTGTTTATTGCAAATCCACGCTCTCCACCACAACAGCTGATTCCAATTGTTTGAAAACAAAAGTAAATTATGAGAAATCGCGTTCGTTTATGCATGAAATTCGTGCAATAACTTCATAAGCATTTCTTATCGAGCGTAAGCTCAAATGAAAAAAACGAAAATGGTCTTACATTATAGGGTAAAATTTGATATCGGCATAAACATTTAATTTAGCAACTGCCAAAATCTACAACTGGCAACTTGTTTGTGAGAAAAAAAAAAAAAGACTATAATCACAATTCACATTTCACAAGTTCCTAACTCATCTATGTTAGATCATTGTGTTAGGACTATGGATTATAATTTAATGTTTTGACTTTGGAGCACGTTAAGCAGAAAAAGTAAATTTTATGGACTTGACGCAGATTAGGCCCTATAGTCCTATAGTACAGTTTAACAAAACTTAATTGCCTAAAGTGTGGTTAGCGCTGTGAATAGTCTGTCTAATCATAGGTTCTGCTGCTCTAGTGATATACATTGCTAGGTTTATTTTAGTCAATGTTATGGAACTTTTTTTTTTTTTTTTTTTATTTATTTATTTATTTTGTACATCAAAATTTACCCTGTAGACCTAATTGAGTTGAGTGCAATTTATTTATTTATTTATTTTTTTTTTTATACCAATTAACTTCAATACAAATGTTGATATCAATATTGATATAATTTGTGTTCTATGCCTTTCCTTTACCTTATTTTTTAGAATACAACATAGGTCCTAAATCACATTAAAGATCCAAATGCATCCACATGAGCATTTTTCACCCCCTGCAACTCCTGGCCTATGAGTGGTAGGGGGAGTTTATGGTAATAGTCTTGCTGAGGTGAATGAACTTTATGTAACTATTGTACTAAAACTATAAACTTTTAATTTACAAAAATGGTATCAAAAAATTCTTTGAAGTTTTTTTTTAGCTATTCGTGTACATTTTAAATTTATATTTTCAATAGAAATTTGAAAATAAAAAAAAGGTAAATGTTACCCAGAGGGTTGTCACCCCCGATTTTTATGAAAATCACAGGATATACTCTAAAAAAAATAATAATGAAGAATAGTGAAAACGAAAATCGTCGCTCTCTTTAGGAAAAAAAGTTACAGCCTCTGAAAGTTAAAAATCCCATAGACTTTCTTATAATAAATAGGTTTAGGTCTCATTTCAGGCCCTCTAAATCAGGTTATGGATAAGTTTGTTAGGTATACACAGAGAAAATCTATGTAGAATTAACAAATCTTATCATAACCTGAACTAGGATGGCCCTAAAACGAGCACGAGGCCCACTAATTTTTATTATAAGAAAGTCTATGGGAAAAATTTAAACTTTGAGAGGCTGTAACTTTTTTCCTAAAGAGACTGCCGATTTTCGTTTTCACTATTCTTCATTATTATTTTTTTAGAGTATATCCTGGATTTTCATACACGAAAAAAAATTTTTGGTTTTGTTTTTAATAACAAAATCCACATGGTGTTTACAACTTGAGAGGACTGTAACCTTTTTTTCCTAAGGAGACGAACGATTTGCGTTTTCACTATTCTTTATTATTATTTTTTTTAGAGTATAATCCTGTGATTTTCATAAAAAAATCGGGAGGTGACAACCCTTCTGGGTAAACAATTACCAAAAAAATTTCAGTGTAGTAATTTTTTTTATATTTTTATTGAAAATATAGGTAGCGTCGGGCGGGGGACCAGGCCGCCTCTTTAGGAAAGGGTGATTTCGGTCCACTCTAAATCAAAATAAAAAAAAATAATAAAAAAAAAAAAAAAAAAATTTATCGCAATTTTTTCACGCTGTAGTAGCTACTACAAGTTTTATTTAGATCAGCTTATCTTTAATTCTAGAAAGCTTTTATATTTTAAATAATGTTAGAAATTAGGTTACAAAATGTCTTCAAAAGAATTTCACTTTTGAAAAACTGTGAGTTTTTTTAACTTCGTTAAAAATGAAAAATTATGGGATTGATTTTAATTATATTTTTCAGTCGATACACTCGTCGAGTATGTAGCTTTAAATGGGCAAAGTAACATTTTTTGATCCAAGCCAGTATTAGCTGGCAAAAAAAACGGAGGCCTAACTTTGTCCGAATTCACCCGCCGTAAAAATTGATGGAGGGGTGACTCGGACCACCATTGTTTTTGTTTTTTCGATTTATATTATTGACATTTTATATTACGTTATAATGAATCTGTAAATGTATAATAAAAATTACGTTATATTTAAGTGAAATTTTTTTGTAAAAAATGAAATTTAATTAAAAAAAACGAAATTCCAAAAAAGTGCTCAAGTTTCTTGGCGAGAGGGGTAAGGAATCAGACCACCTTATCTTATATTCGTATTTTATTGTTCATTATTGGACATTTTTATTACTTATTACGAATCTTAACTATGATAAAATTAATATTTATTACAGTAAAAATGAAAAAATGTAAAATTGAATTTATACGTTAAAGACGAATTAAACAGATAGTCCGAGTCACCCTCAATGTGGTTTCCGCATTACACCTCACGTCTAAGCTGACTCAGTGTTATTCAAACTTTAATAAAACTTTTATTATTAGAATTACATTATTATTTTTTTGTGTGCTTATGACCGACTATAGGGCCGTGATTTACAAAAAAACAAAATTCAAAAAAGTGCATTAGGGGAGAGTCGGGAGACTAAGTTATAAATTAAAAGTTTATAGCTTTAATACAACAGTTATGTAAAGTTCATTCACCTCAGCAAGACTAATACCGAGTTTACTCATACAGTGCATATGAACATATTGGTATATAGCTATTGCCAAACAAGCCACTAGACTTGTGTCTAAAGCTTTGTTGTAAATAGAAACAGAAAGTATAGATACAATAAGAAGCCACTTTGGCCCATTTAGGCTGGCTCAATTAAACTAAAATAGATAGGTCTAATCACCCAAAAAACCCATGCTGTACCCTAGGACTTGTCAGTAAAGTAAAAGCTACTATATACACCAACTAAGCTATCACCAAGAGCAAAAACTATAGCTAAGGTACATGCTAATCATACTGCAAGCTTAAATAAGTCTGTTGTCATAGCTATAATATGTAGTTTAACCTTAATAATTAACTAAATTCCTGCTAATTTTGATTAGTCATAATACATTACATATATGATGACCAAACAATCTAATCCTCTTTTAAATGCTGCAAATGAGTCATTGCCTCAAACCATTCCAAAAATTAATTACTCTATTATTGAATGAGTATTTTCTTATGTCAAGATGGTATCCTTTCCTAATTTTCCTATTGTGTCCCTTGGTCTCCCTTATATGGTCTATAATATAGAATTTATTGGTCTCTATTATCAAGAGAGGTATATACATGTTTCGGGGTATGTCCTCTCTAAGAAAATGCTTTTCTACAGAAAACATTCCTAACTCTTTCAGCCTCTCCTTATAAGTTTTACCATCAAAGCCAGATATCATTGTTGCTGTGTTGCACTCTATCCAGCATATCTGTCTTTTCTTCAATAAGGGTCCAAACTTGTGCACAATACTCTAATATTAGCCCAACATAGCTTTTGTACAGCTTACTTATAACCTCCTTGCTCTTGTAAATAACATGCAATTTATTATACCTGCCATCTTATTTGCTCTATTCCTTGTTTCCAAACACTGATTGGCCACTTTTAAATTAGTATTTATAATCATATTCATCTTTTTCTTGATCAATAGACTCAAAGCCAATCCCCATTCATATTGTAGTTAAATTTTTTATTTGAGCAACCTTCATGAAGAACCTTGCACATTTTACTATTAAAATTTAATTGCCATTTACCTGCTCACCCAAGAAGTTTATCAAGATCAATTTGAATCCTTATATATCCATCATTATTTCTTACAGAGGTAGCCACTTTGGTTTCATTTGCAAGCTTAGAAACCTTGCATTTAAGTATCTGATCTAAATCATTTAAGTACGTGAGAAACAATAGTGGCCCCTGGCACTGAACCCTGTGGGACACCATTCTTCACTATTTCTCATGATGATTTTTTGCCATTCAGTAGTACACACTGCCTTCTGTTCCTCAACCAATCTTTAATACAACCATGTACACCACTTATACAACATTTTGATATCTTTTGCATCAGCCCTATGTGGGGCGGGCCACCTTGCCAAAAGCTTTGCTGAAGTCTAGATATAAAACATCAACTGCATCTTCTAGGTCAGTGCACTGTAATGTATTCCATAAATTCTAAAAAGTTTGACATAATCTACCCTTTCTAAAACCATGCTGAGAGTCATACAGTATATCTTCTCATCAAAAATGTTTCTCTACATGACCTTTCAGTAATTTTTCAATTTTTTTTTACAATTAAGCCATCTGACCTATAATTTCTCACATTATCAAAGTATAGCCTAGTTTTCTGGCCTAACCTTTTATATACATACTATGAGGCATTTTGTCCCCATTGAAATTAAATTATGATAATTAGGTTGTATGGTATAAGAGAGAGTGTATAGAGATATAGATAGTGTATATTGTAAATTCTGATATTGTACTGAGGAAATACAGTAAAATTATTCACATTTTAAAATATTAATAAATAATAATGGCATTATATGTATAATTAGGCCTACTATATTTTTATAGTCAAATTGCATGATATTGTGCAGTCTAAATAATTTAATTCTCTCTCTTATTTGCAATATTTATTTATTAATTATATATCAGTATGTTGTTGTAGCAAAGTTATATTTATAATCTGATATTTGTAAATAAGAATTTATTATTTATTAAAGTAAAACCATAAATAATAATTAATGTCAACTGAAAATCAAGTTTGCATCACAACCAACTGTACAGCATTCGCAAAATTGCAATGTCCAACATGCTTAAAGCTTGGTATTCAAGGATCGTATTTTTGTTCACAGGTAAGTGTGTGGTAATTCAGTGTGCTTTTCTGTCATAACTTGAATAAATTCATATAGGACTTGACTGTTTTCTAGTTTTTTTTTTTTTCTTTTGTTTTGCATTGGTATTAATACTAAGAACATTTCCTTTTTTTTTTTTTTTTTTTTTTTTTCCAGAATTGCTTCAAAGGGTTTTGGGACAGTCATAAAGTTCTTCATAAGAAATCAAGTAGGTTTATTTATATACAGTATATATATATATAATATATATATATATATATATATATATATATATATATATATATATATATATATATATATATATATATATATATATATATATATATATATATATCGTTATATAATATATATTATATAAAATAAATATATATTTGTATATTTATATATATATAAGATATATATTATATATATAAATATAATTAAATATTTTTATAGACATAAGATATATTCTATAATATATATATATATATATTATATTGATATATATATATATATTATATATATATATATATATATATATATAGTATATATATATATATACTAT
>JABUQX010089129.1:0-7500 GCA_015478945.1 Trachelipus rathkii | reverse complement strand
GGTTCTCCACAACAGTTGATTCTGTTGTTTTCATAATGAATTGTTTAAGGGAATCATTGGAAACATACTTTGTCATTGGGGGCTCTGTGATTTCAAGGTCGTACCATAGGATCATATAAATGTAATCTTTAGCGTCAAAGTCGATTTTTTGGAATTGTGAACTTTCAAGTTCCACGTCCACTCTCTGCCCTTGCTTTTAGAAGTCTGCGCAAACCAAGCTCTCTTATATGTTTGCGCTCATCGCATAACATGGACAAAAGAATATTTTCCGCAGCAGCAAAGTAGCCGTTTCTTTGAATAACTAGATATATTAATTATTTTTTTAAGATCAGTATTTAGACAGCGTGAGTAAGAAATAAGCTTCCAGAGAAGTTTAGAACCATTCGAGCATGAAGGTGTCAACTTAACGTTAAACCACACAGGTGCATAAACTTTTACAATAAAGTTAGCCAGAATTTGAAGGTTGTTAGTAGGTTTTTCAGTTGCCACATACAATCGAAGTATTCGATTTGCTAATGTAAGACATCTTGAGTTAACGGGTTTTCCAGGGTTTTTCAACGGTAAACCCAACGAGCAGTTTCCACTAGATACAACAATACACATTTCCATTAAGTACTTCTGATCTGTACTTAAATTACTTATATTTTATAATGAAGGAAGGTTATTTTCAATTGGTAAAAAGGGTACCACAGGAAGCTCATGACAGTTTTGCAGATGCTTACCTAGTTTTCCCTTAAACTCATTAGGACCCTTAGTTTTCCATCTAAAGAATAAAAAAGGTGGCGTAAAGGCAGTTCGTTACGATGGAATAAGCAAACTAACCATTGCAGTGATCTTCCTATTTTGTTTTCCAACAATGAAATCACACCATTATTGACTCCAGTATTTACAGCTGTTGCATCACATTCAATTGCGGTAAAATTCAAAAGTTGTTCGCTATGTTCGTTATTTTGGAAAAACTCAATTATTCTCTCTGCAATATCATTTCCAGTACCAGATCTTCGTGTTACATGGCTTAAAAACTTTACATTTGGTTCTTCTATTAGCAAAACGTGCTCTTCTTTAGTAACCATTTTATAAAACTTATTTCACTTCTTTTCTTGAATAATTCTCTTGTCTTTCCTGTCATCGAAAAACAATCCCCTATTTTCGGTTATCAGACCCTGACTGTCTTGAATGCATTTTTCCCGGTTCTTTGATCTTTCTCGTCTAATTTTCACTCGATCGATTACTTTACTTTTGTCATCATTATTTATTAAACCTAAGTAATGCAAAGTAACGCTTGCTATTGTTGCAGCAGCTCTATCAGATATTTCTATGCGATCACATATGGATGCAACAGATGGCAGTTTAATACGCATTAGAGCTATTTTATTGGTTTCTTGTAATGATGAAGAACCTGCTAAATTTGTCTCTTCTTGTAAAAAGCTCTCTTGTTCTTCATCACTAACAGTGAGCTTTTCTGTCACTTCCTCTTCTTCCGTGCTGTCATCAATATCAGTAAACGTTGATATCATTGTGGTATTTTGTGAATTTTCTCGAGTAAATTTAAATTTCCTCTGTATTTCTTTACTTTTCCTTGCATCTTTCAATAACAAAGCGTTTGTGATAACCCTATCAACATTACCCATAACTGTCCTGGACGTTCATTGATCTTTCAAAAATTCCTACTATAAAAAAGAACTTTCCTTTCTTTTTTACAACTACATTGTTGAAAGTCTAAACGTTAGCAGGCAGCAATATCAAATTAGAGTTTAGTATGCTATTTAAATGTAACAAGGTTTGAATTATGCTTTTCTGATTCTTTTCTTTTTATAGATCTTAACAAATTTCGGTACCTGTCATGATAAGCTTTCATCATTTGTAAAATTCGGTATTAGAAACTATTTTCGATTTTCTTAGCTAAAATATAAGATATTTCACTTAGAGTTGGCTCCTTTGATGTTGTATCTGGTTTGAGGTTACGTCTTACAAGAAAATAGCACTTCATTACATCTTCATATGTGACAACATTACTACACTTAAACCATTAAAACTTCCGAAAATAGGACATTTCACAATTTGTCTAGTATTAACTTGTTTCGACAGGGACATTTTGTTACACAATAGTAATAATAACGATACACACACTCTCAAAATATACCATATCACTTACATTGACTCTGGTCTGAACTCAGTGAATTCTGCTAGGGAACTAGCGACTACAGCCTGGCTAACGAATGCACAATTGCACATTGAACACAAAACGCACGCAGGGCCATCTTTTTAGTAAAAATATTTATTTTTGGCTTATATTTATTTTATTTTATCCTCACCCTACAATTAAAAGCCTAAAAAAAAAGGCTGTTCTACTAATAAAAAGATCATAAAAAGTACGAACTTTTGAATTGGACTTTTATAGTGCAAATAAGAAACTAGAGAGAAAGGTTGAATTAGAGCAAAAAATTTATGAAATGTTATTGTACTTGCGGCACCTGAAGGCATGCTCCGATTACCAACAAATTTTATTTTTGTCTTTTTTACATCTAAAGGCAACTTTTCCGCACTATTAGAAATTAAAAAAAGAAAATAAAAATTTTCGTTCCACCCTAATATATATATATATATATATATATATATATATATATATATATATATATATATATATATATATATATATATATATATATATATTTTGTTTATATGTGTATATATATATATATATATATATATATATATATATATATATATATAAGATAAGAGTATATATATATATATATATATATATATATATATATATATATATATATTAAATTTATGCTATTTATTTGTAATGAAAAGCTGATTTTGTTTTAAAATTTAAAAAGTAATTCAAATAATTATATTCTGTAATTTTATTAAGAAATGTACTCTAAAAAAATAACGGGAAGATATATTTCGTGAAAAATGACAACTTACAACATAAAGCGTTCGTAACTAACTTGTAACTTTCCGCACAGATTTTAAAGTCAGTCTTGTGTTATCTGCTTTCATATACAGATTATTGAGTATATTTAAGTGTCTTAAATTTTATTGGAAAGTTGTTTTTTTAAGTGGTTATAATTTTATTAAATTATGACTTCAAAAATAAGCCGTGTGTGGAAATATTTCACTGAAGAACAAAATGATAGTGCAAAGTTCGTTATTTGCAAAAAATCTTACTCAAAGAAGGGCCGTGGAACAACATCTCTAAAAAAAATCACTTGAGGTCGATGCACAGTGAAGAATTTATAAGCCTGACGGA
The DNA here is from genome assembly GCA_015478945.1 of Trachelipus rathkii. Lineage (NCBI taxonomy): Eukaryota > Metazoa > Arthropoda > Malacostraca > Isopoda > Trachelipodidae > Trachelipus > Trachelipus rathkii. The sequence continues at coordinate 4,238 of JABUQX010089129.1, read as the reverse complement.
GTAAGAAATAAAGGAAAAAGAAAGATTAAAAAAAAGAAAAGTTAAAACACCTTTACAGCAAATGAAATCCGATATGAAGCAAAGAAATGTTGAAAAGTATTTTCAATCTTCGAAATGTTGGAGTCCAACTGATGTGAAATCAAAGAGAGTTGATAAGCGTATTGCAGAAATGATAGTAATGGACAATTTGCCAATTAATTTTGTTGAATATCTTGAATTTATGAGGTTAATGACTGAAACAGCACCACAATATCGATTAAAGCAACGAAATTTTTATTCATCGCATATTTGTGACGATATCTATGAAACTGTTTTCAAAAAAATAAAGGAAATGATAGATGAATATAAACAGAACACTCGGTTATCATTTACATCAGATATATGGTCAGACACTTCAGCTGGTGTTTCTCTATTGAGTTTGACTGCTCATGATTTCCAGAGAATAAATCTTGTATTAGGTGCAATGCCATTAGAAGAACGACACACGGGAGAATTCATTTCTACAAAATTTGATGAGATCTTGAAAAAATGGAACATATCCCGAGCAGTTGTTCATTGTGTAATGCGTGACTCTGGTACAAATATGAAAAAGGCTTTTTTTCATTCTAGTGTTAATAATTTAGACTGTGCTGTTCATAAGATCCAGTTAGCAGTTAGAAAAGGGTTAGAGTCACAAAAGGAAGTATCCGATATTATAGCCACTTGTCGGACTATTGCTTCTCACTTCAATCAAAACAGATTCAAGAAAGACTGAATAAGCCAATATTAGGGGTTGTTCATGATATTTCTACACGGTGGAATAGTACTTTGTATATGCTGAAAAGGACCAAGGAATTAAAAGAAGGACTTTGCTTATATGCTGCTAACACAGCAAAAATTCCTTTGCTTAATAATAGGGAGTGGGCAATATTATCAGGCTGTGTAAAAGTTTTGAAGCCTTTTTGAAGACATGACAAAGAAATTCAGTGAATCGACTTCCACTATTTGTGAGAACAGTACCTCAATTATAGGGCGAATAAGGCCAGTAGTAACAGTAAGATTTGGCCCCTTCTTATCTAACCGCAAAACCGCAAAGGTCATAAAAGTGGACCTTCTTATCTAACCGCAAACCGCAAAAGTAATAACAAGCCGAAAAACAGAGTCACTTCAAAGAGGACCGCCAACCGAAAAGGTTCCTTGCTTCTATATTCTATATTCTATATATTCTATATTCTATATTCTATATTCTATATTCTATAGGCTATATATTCTAGCTTCTAGCACGTGCCGACCTGTATTGTAGAATACACCCGGTATTAGTGTCTAACCCTAGGTTATTCGGTACGGGGAATCGATTAGTGTATATTAGAAGGTGCTAGGATGCTTCCTTCTATGAGTTATAACCCTACCCCCCTTTTCTAGCCTTTTCTAGCCTGACATATCCTACGTCATAGAATACGGTTAATAATGGTGTCTACTCCTAGGTTATAAGGTACGGGGAATCGATTGGTGTATATTAGAATGTGCTAGGTTGGTTCCTTCTACGAGTTATTACCCTACCCCCCTTTTCTAGCCTTTTCTAGCATGACATATCCTACGTCATAGAATACGGCTAATATTGGTGTCTATTCCTATGTTATAAGGTATGAGGATTCGTTTGGTGTATATTAGAAGGTGCTAGGTTGGTACCTTCTACGAGTTAGTATCCCCCACCCCCCTTTCTAACCCTTCTAGTGCGATATATCGTATGTGACGGAATACATCCGATATAGATATCGATTAATACATAATCGGTACTGCTGAATCGATTTCTGTGGTTTACGACGGAATCGATTCATTCCTAACAAGAGTTAATATTAGATATTACCCTACCCCCCTTTCCTAACATTTTTGTTTCTTGAGCTATGAAGCCGAGCTCGGTGTTGCCTAGTATGTTTTGAGGTATGCCGAGTCGATTTCCGCTATAGCCGAGCGCGGCGTTTCAGCCGTTGCGGTTTTAGAACGCAGCAACATGCGTTTTTCGTAGATGGCTTACCCTTCGTCAAAAACCTATCATGACGGGTGTCAAACAGGGGTAGAATATCTCAAAATTAAGATTCCCGTAGTTACTTTCCCGAACGCCAGAGTCCCCAGGGCCCCAGCTGGGGTCATTTATGGGTCAAGTGGCACCAAATGACACATCTTAGCAAAAGAGGTGTTATAGTCATCGTATCTTCTTCAAACTTGGCATGCATTCTTTATATGGTGCAACATTGTTGCATCCAATGTTTCAAGCCGCTGATGTCTATGTGGGGTTCCCACACCCAAAACCTAAAAATAGACATAGAAAGCTGAAATTGGTGAGTGTATAAGAGAATAAATGAAATAGAATGGCTATGTTAAATTAATTGGCGAACCATATGGAGCCGGAGCCGGAGCTGGTGGCTGCGGTGCCAGAATGGAATTCTGGCTCCTACCACATGAACAAATGAGGTGTCTACATATATGTTTTCAATGGTGTAGAATTCATTTTTGAGGGTTTCAGTTGGCATAACTGATTCTTCTAGCTTCTAGCACGACATGTCCTACATCTTAGAATACACCCCATATTAATGCCTACCCTATGTTATAAGGTACGTGGATTCGATTGGTGTATATTAGAAGGTGTTAGGATGCTTCCTTCTACGAGTTAGTATCCAATCCCTTTTCTAGCACTTCTAGCAAGCGTGACCTACATCATAGAATACACCTAATATTAGTGTCTACCCCTATGTTTTAAGGTGTGAGGATTCAATTGGTATGTATTAGAAGTTGTTAGGATGGTTCCTTCTACGAGTTAGTACCCCTACCCCCCTTTTTCTAGTGTAAGTATTCAACTTTGTTATTTTTTGAGCTAGAGAGTTTAATTTGGTGTCTACCTCTATGTTTCGAGGTATAACGAGTTGATTTCTGGCATTACCGAGTGGATCAGAGCTTTCCTTGAGGTCTTTTGCACCGGTGCTGCGGTGCTCATTTATATTTTTGTTTTTTTAAAGGCTTTTCTGGTTAAAGATATTCTTTTCAAACTGGCTACCATGATTGTTGAAGGTGCCGGTTGCCGGAGCCCGAGGTTTCCCGCCGCCGCGTCCAAGGAGGGGGAGGGGGTCTGAGCCCCAAAACCAGGAAAAGGACTTAGAAGGTTGAAAATTGATGAATGAACAGAAGAGAATAAATGAAATAGACTATTGAGTTTTATGTGACGGAACACATGAGTCACAGCCGGAACCGGAGCCGGAGTTTGTGATAGCGGAGCCAGACTGGAATTCTGGCTCCAGCTGCATATTGAGTCAACTGATGTGTTTTATATAAGTTTCAAAGGACACAGATTCAGAATTTTGGGGTTTCATAACCCCTAAATGAGTTTGAACCCTCGTGAGAAGGAAAAAAGAAGAAGAAAAGCACAGAGTGCAAGACAAGAAGGAAGAAGAAGAAGAAGAAAGAGGAAGAAGAAGAAGAAAGAAGAAGAAGAAGGAGGAGGAAGGAGAAAGAAGAATGAGAAAGAAGAAGAATATGTTTAGTTAGAGGTCGTATACACACAGTCTTACATTTTAAAGTTAAAGTTAAAGTTAAAGTTAAAGTTATAGATAAAGTTAAAGTTAAAGTTAAATTTTCATGTTGAAGGATAAGATTTATATTTTTCATGTGTTAAATACAAATGTTTGAAAATATTTTGTTTTTCAAATATTTTTGTTTTCAAAAACATTTTTGTTTTTTCGAAAACATTTTTGATGAAAACATTTTTGTTTTGAAAAACATTTCTTTTGATGAAAACATTTTTATTTTTGAAAACATTTTTAAAAACATTGTTTCTAGAAAAAGTTAAGTCAAATTTCACGAAAAACATGATTTTAGGGACCATAAAGCAATAAAGCAGTAAAACACTACAGCAAACAGCCACCAGGGGGGTCCCCCACCCTCCCTCACCCCTCGTGTTTTACTGTTTTACTGCTTTACCATACTTATTATTAATAAAAATATATATATATCCCTCATTTTTTTTCTTTTACAAACTTAAACATAACATAATAATACATAGTAAGGGTGAGTTAAAACAAGATTTTTAAAAAATAATTTTACTGAAAAAGTGCATTATTTATATATAAAGAATATATATATATATATATATATATATATATATATATATATATATATATGAAGTGGCGCACGAAAACGCGAAAGCGTTTCACGATAATGCGAAAACGGTCAACACCCAAACGGAAAATCGGAACGAAGTAATACCG